>PVKV010020721.1:0-39188 GCA_004027835.1 Alouatta palliata
TTTTTTTTTTTTTTTTTTTTTTTTTTTGAGACGGAGTCTCACTCTGTCGCCAGGCTGGAGTGCAGTGGTGCCATCTCGGCTCACTGCAACCTCTGCCTCCCAGGTTCAAGTGATTCTCCTGCCTCAGCCTCCTGAGTAGCTGGGACTACAGGCGCCCACCACTACACCCGGCTAATTTTTGTATTTTTAGTAGAGATGGGGTTTCATCATGTTGGCCAAGATGGTCTCAATCTTTTGACCTCATGATCCACCCACCTCAGCCTCCCAAAGTGCTGGGATTACAGGTGTGAGCCACCGCGCCTGGCCTCAAAATAATTTTTAATATCTTCATGGCACTACCTAATCTCCTAAAATTACATTTAGAAGCATGTATCATTACATATATGTTCTAGGCCAGAACTTTCCTCAGTGATGGAAATATTCTTCTTCTCCATCCAGTACAGTCGCCATTAGCCACATGGTGCTTCTGAATCCTTGACCTGTGACAGGTGCAGCTGAGGAACTGAAGCTTGAATGTCACTGGATTTAAGGTTAAATAGTCACGTGTGGCTGGTGGCTACTCTATTAGACAGTGCATTTCTAGGCCAAGTGTGAAACCGGAATCTGCCTCTTTATTCACACATTCATTCATGTAGCAGATATTTATTTATTGACCACCAACTCTCCGAGGCATTGTTCTGGGTGCTCGGGGTACAGCCTTGACCACAACAGGCCAAAATAACAGAACAATCCCTGTGCTGGTGGCAAGGCTCATGGAGCGCTCACTCTAGTGAGGCTCCATTCCAGAGGAGGTTCTGTTCAGATGCACCCAATCATTGTGGCTTTGCCCACTTGAATCAGACAATTTGTCAAGTTCAGGGGTGGCACAAACCTCATGACTTGTGATGTTGTTTCAGTTTTTAAATAGTCATTGCAAAGAACTTCCTGAAGATAAGAAAAGCAGGAAAGGCCGGGCACGGTGGCTCACACCTGTAATCCTAGCACTTTGGGAGGCCGAGGCAGGCAGATCACCTGAGGTCAGGAGTTCGAGACCAGCCCAGCCAACACGAAGAAACCCTGTCTCTACTAAAAATACAAAAACAATTAGCCGGGTATTGCAGCGGTCACCTGTAATCCCAGCTACTCAGGAGGCTGAGGCAAGAGAATTGCTTGAACCCAGCAGTTGGAGGTTGCAGTGAGCCAAGATTATGCCATTACATTCTAGCCTGGGCGACGGAGCGGGACTCCATCTCAGGGAAAAAAAATAAAAAAGGAAGAAAAACAACTTATGTAATTTTTACCTCATGAAATTACTCCTGTTTCTTTTTTTCTTTTCTTTTTTGAGACAGAGTCTCACTCTGTCACCTAGGCTGGAGTGCGGTGGCTTGGTCTCAGCTCACCGCAGTCTCCACGTCCCGAGCTGCAGCAATTCTGCCTCACCCTCCTCCGTGAGTGGCTGGGGTTACAGGGCCTGCCACCACTCCTGGCTAATCTTATTTTTAGTAGAGATGGGTTTCACCATGTTAGCCAGGGTGGTCTCAAACTCCTGACCTCAAGCGATTTGCCCACCTTGGCCTCCCAAAGTGCTGGGATTTCAGGTGTGAGCCACCACATCCACCTCTTATTTCATCAAAGAAAAAAAATTTATAACAACGATAGCCACCATTTATTGTATATTCATAAGATACTGGATATTTTATGTGGGCTGTCTTCTTAAATATTTACGGTCACCCTATTAGATGCTTATTATTATTATTATTAGAGATGGAGTCTTGCTCTGTTGCCCAGGTTGGAGTACAGTGGCATGATCTCTGTTCACTGCAAACTCCGCCTCCCAGGTTCAAGCAATTCTCCTGCCAAAGCCTCCTGAGTAGCTGGGACTACAGTTTCGTACCACGACGCCCAGCTAATTTTTGGGTTTTTGTTTTTGCTTTTGTTTTTCTTAGTAGAGACAGGATTTCAGGCCAGCCGCAGTGGCTCACGCCTGTAATCCCAGCACTTTGGGAGGGCGAGGCAGGCAGATCACCTGAGATCAGGAGTTCAAGACAAACAGAGATGGGATTTCACCGTATTGACTAGGCTGGTCTCGAGCTCCTAAACTCATGATCCACCTGCCTCAGCCTCCCAAAGTGTTAGGATTACAGGCGTGAGCCACCGTGCCTGGCCCATATTATTTTCTCCATTTTACAGAGATGGAAACTGAGGTTTAGAGGACTTAACTTGCCTAAGGTCACGTGGCAGAATTAGGATTTAAACCCAAGCCTATCAGACTCCAAAACTCAATTGCTCCTTTCATTTCACCATGCTGTCTCTCCAAGAAAAATACAAAATGGATTTGTAATTTTTTTTTGTAGAGATGGGGGTCTTGTTATGTTGCCCAGGCTGGTTTTGAACTCCTAGCCTTAAGTGATCCTCCCACCTCAACCTCCCAAAGTGCTGGGGTTACAGACGTAAGCCACCACACCCTGCTCACAAAGTGATTTTTTTAAAAATAGGGGTTTCAATGTTTGTGGTTTGTAAGATTTACATATAACATTTATATCTAAG
The DNA here is from genome assembly GCA_004027835.1 of Alouatta palliata. NCBI lineage: Eukaryota > Metazoa > Chordata > Mammalia > Primates > Atelidae > Alouatta > Alouatta palliata. The sequence continues at coordinate 2,527 of PVKV010020721.1, forward strand.
TTCTGGCAAATCTCTATGACCAGCCAAGAGCAATAGGAATCACTCACCTGCTGTTTGTCCTTCTTGTGTAGGGTCAAGGTGGAAGGTCCAAGGACTGAGAAAAACCCTCAAAGGCATCCACTTCAGTCCTCCATTCCTTTCCTAGAGACTGATCAGGAGTTGGGCTTCAGAAGGAGCCCCCTGAAAGGTCTTCGCCGCCTCCCACTAGAGTCAAGAATGGACATGTTCAGCTTGGATATGATCATCAGTGACCCAGCTGCAGAAGCCAGCAGGGCTGGGAAGAAGCAGCTCAGAGGCGTTCAGAACCCCTGCCCATCTGCCAGAGCTGGACCTCGACACAAACCCCTCAACATAAAGGACAAGATATCAGAATGGGAAGGGAAGAAAGAGGTGCCCACTCCTGCACCCAGCAGGAGAGCAGACGGACAGGAGGATTATCTGTCGTCCTGTGTGGTGGAGAGGAGGAGAAGTAGTGATGGGGTGAGAACTCAGGTCACAGAGACTAAGAATGGAATGAAGCCAGAAACAGAGAGCACAGAGGAGAGGAATAAAGGAGCAGTGAAAGTCGGGGGACAGGACCCAGAGCCTGGGCAAGACCTGCGCCAGCCAGACCGGGAAGTGGATTCTAGCTGGGGCCGAGGCCGAGAGCCAAGACTTGGCAAGCTACGCTTTCAGAATGATCACCTCTCAGTGCTGAAGCAGGTCAAGAAACTCGAGCAGGCTTTGAAGGATGGGTCGGCAGGGCTGGATCCGCAGTTGCCAGGGACCTGTTATTCCCCACACTGCCCACCAGACAAGGCAGAGGCGGGGCCCACCCTTCCTGAGAACCTGGTAGGCAGGAATGGCTCAGAAGTCAGCCAGAGGGTACACTCCTCGGACCTGGAAGGCAGGGAGCCTGCCCCCGAGGCTGTGGAGGACAGGAAAGGTTCATGCAGAAGGCCCTGGGACCGGAGCCTTGAGAATGTGTACGGGGGCTGGGAGGGCTCCCTCACAAAGCCCTTCATCAGCCCCCCGCCAAAACCCCGGAGAACGTTCAAACATGCTGGAGAAGGGGACAAGGAGGGGAAGCCTGGCATGGGCTTCAGGAAAGAGAAAAGAAACCTGCCTCCTCTGCCCTCTCTACCTCCCCCGCCTCTGCCCTCCTCTCCCCCGCCTTCCTCTGTGAACAGAAGACTGTGGACCGGGAGACAGAAATCCAGTGCAGACCACAGGTAGGTGCCAGTGTGGCCGGGCAGAGCATCACCACCTGACACTCTTAGTGCTTTATGTCCCATCATAACTGTCTGTTCTCAGCTGAATTATTTGTTTCATTAAACTGACGGATCTTGTAGTCCGGATGTTTCATAGCTTAAGATACTTTGTTAATTAACCTGGAAACTTGGTAACTGTTGCATGTATTTTGTGTTTGTTCTCAGTCCTCAAAGAAGGAGACTATTTGCTTTTAAAAAATTAGCCTTTAGAGGCTGGGTGCAGTGGCTCACACCTGTAATCCCAGCACTTTGGGAGGCCAAGGTGGGCGGATCACGAGGTCAAGAGATCAAGATCATCCTGGCCAACATGGTGAAACCCTGTCTCTACTAAACATACGAAAATTAGCTGGATGGGGTGGTGTGCACCTGGAGTCCCACCTACTCGGGAGGCTGAGGCAAGAACCCTGGAGGCAGAGGTTGCAGTGAGCCGAGATCACGCCACTGCATTCCAGCCTGGTGACTGAGCAAGACTGTTTCAAAAAAAAAACTCTTTAGATGTAATAAGGACTTGGAATTGGGGACAGTAACTAAGAGTTAAATGAAGGACTCATGTTAACCCTGGCAGTCTGCAACCTGCTAGTCCCTGCTAACTACCAGTGCTTGAATTTTTCTTGGTATGCACTTTAGAAACACATTGCCTGGCATCTACACTGGCCCTATTATTGCCTATCTATGTAACCTTAAACAAGTTATTTAACCTCTTAAAGCCTCAGCTTTCTTCTTTATACATGTGGATGCAAGCACTGTGAATATTTTGTAACATTAAAATAGCACATTAAATAATAAAGCATGCTAATGCTTAAAAATAAAATCTGAGCTGGGGGTGGTGGCTCACACCTGTAATCCCAGCACTTTGGGAGGCCAAGGCAGGCGAATAACGAAGTCAGGAGTTTGAGATCAGCCTGACCAACAAGGTGAAACCCCGTCTCTACTAAAAATACAAAAAAATTGGCCGGGCGCTGTGGCTCACGCCTGTAATCCCAGCTCTTAGGGAGGCAGAGGCGGGAGGATAGCTTGAGCCCAGGAGTTCGAGACCTGCCTGGGCGATATAGCCAGACCCCATTCTCCACAAAAAGGAAAAAAACAAAAAGACAAAAAATAAAAATAAAAATAAAATAAGTAAAAATACAAAAAAATTAGCTGGGCATGGTGGTGCACACCTGTAATGCCAGCTACTCAGGAAGCTGAGGCAGGAGAATTGCTTGAACCCAGGAGGCGGAGGTTGCAGTGAGTTGAGATCGCGCCACTGCACTCCATCCTGGGTGACAGAGCAAGACCCCACCTCAAAAAAAATAAAAATAAAAAAAAAATAATAAAGCAAAATAAAATCTGGGCTTTGAAAACAATTTTTCTATTTTGCAGCTTAATCTCTAGTCCATTTCTGTACCATGCTAGTTGGTTTGATACCCACTAATCTAAGAAACCAGCTTTAGAACAAAACTCCTCAGAACAGTTGTCATACTTTCACTTCACCTCCTGTTTTCTCTTGACCCACCCCACTGAGCTTTGGGAACCTCCTCCTAAAACCACCAGGGCCCAAGGCCACCAGTAACCTCCATCTGCTACATTCAGTTGCCAGTTCTCCATTCTTTTCTTTTTTTTTTTTTTCTCTCCATTCTTTCCTTAATTGGCCTCTCAGTATTTGAGGAACACCTGTTGACTTGCTTCATCTTGAAATACTTTGTTCGTTTGGCTTCTGGGTCACCCACGTCCCTGGAAATCCTGTTTCCCTGGGTCCTCTGAGTTCCATCCTTTTCTCCTTCTATCTGTCAGAGCACATCCTGAACCCATCCCTACCTCAGCCCAGGCCAGACCTGAGACTTTTCTTCTCCATCTGTACTCACTCCCTAAATGATCTCATCCAGCCCTATGGCCTTAAATGTCAAGGTCATGCTTATAATTCCCAAATTTAGGCATCCAGCCCCAACTCCCTCCCCCAGCTTAAGATTTGTGTGGTCATCTCCTGCTTGGATCTCCATTTGGTTGTCTGATCGTTTGTACCTAACGTGTCCAAACCTAAATTCTCCTTCCAGGCCACCACTAACCACCACCACCTCCTAAAATAATTGTCATCCTACTAAATAGCATCACCCTTTGTTTGGTTGCTTTAGGCCACAAACCTAAAAAGTCGTCTCTGATTCCTCTCATTTTCACATACCCCTTCCTAACTCAAACCAAGTCCTTTGGTTCTAGTTTCAGAACTTTATCCCAACCCATCTCCTCCGCTGCTACCATCTTAATCATCTTGGATTCACCTCCCACCCCCAGAACATTCCTCCCTCAGCAGCCAGAGGAGTCTTCTAAAAATAGAAATTAAATTATAAATTCAGTCTTGTCACTCCGCACTCAACGTGGTCTGTCATGTAGGATGATTCTTTTGGCTGTAAATTTCATAATTTCTTTTTTTTCCCACTTTCCCCTGCCCACAAATAGCATGATTTCTTATGTTCTCTTCAAGAGGAAAAAAAGTTTGAATATTCTAGAATTTATTTACATACATATGTATATATATGTACATATATATAAGTTTTTCCCAGTTTACAAATAATGCTATTATAAAGAGCATATAGCACTACTAGTTTTGCTACTCACTAGCTGTGGTGACATTGGACAAGCCACTGAATTTGTGTTGGCCTCATTTTACTTACCGGTAAAATGGTGATAATTATAGTAACCACTTCACAGAGTTGTTGTAAGATTAAATGAGTTAGTATGCGTAAACATAAACTCAGTACAGAGCCTGTTCAATATGTTGTATGTGTTAGGGTTTTTTTTCTCTGACTCCATTCTGTTTAATTAATTAGGCTATTTCTTTTTCAGTACCAAACTTTATTTTAATTTCATGATGTATTATTATTATTATTATTTTTATTATTTTGAGACAGAGTCTCGCTGTGTTGCCCAGGCTGGAGTGTGGTGGCACAATCTTGGCTCACTGTATCCTCCACCTCCCAGATTCCAGTGATTCTCCTGTCTCAGCCTCCCAAGTACCTGAGATTACAGGTGTACACCACTGCCCGGCTACTTTTCTGTATTTTTAGTAGGGACAAGGTTTCACCATGTTGTCCAGGCTGGTCGCAAACCCTTGACTGCAAGTAATCCACATGCCTCGGCCTCCCAAAGTGCTGGGATTATAGGCGTGAGCCCCAAACCCAGCCCATAATGTATTTTAATATCTAGTAGGGCTTGTAGAAATTTCTTAATGTTGCTAATAATTAGTCAGTTGATCCTCTCGGACTTCCTGTATATACGATCATGTCATATGCAAAAAAAAAACAAAAAACGAAAAACTTTTGTCTCTCTCCTTTTTAGTAATTATAAACCTCTTATCTGTTTATTAACTTATTATTCATGTTTCCAAAAATGTCTTGAGCATTTCTGCCTGTTTTTCTTATGTTCTGTGTATTACTGTCAAATTTGAGATATACAACATTGTGGGGGTTTTTGTAATTAATATGTAATTATTTGGCATGCTATGTTTATTTCTAAGTCTCTTCTCTTTTTGATGCAATTGTTAATGTAGTCTTTTTTCTCATATGGTCTTTATATTTAAGAAAACTACTTATTGTGTGTGTGTGTGTGTGTGTGTGTGTGTATTTTAAGACCTCTTTTTTTTTTTTTTTTTTAATAAAATTAAGACAGGGTTTCACCATGTTGGTCAGGCTGGTCTTGAACTCCTGACCTCAGGTGATCCCCCTGCCTTGGCCTCTAAAGTGCTTGGATTACAGGCGTGAGCCACCGCGCCGGGCAATTTCTTACTATTTCTAATAGTCTGTCGGTTGATTCTCTTGGGCTTTCTATGAATATAACCATATTGTCTGCAAAGAATCGTCATTTTACCTTTTTCTTTTTAATTTTTACCTAATTCTCTTACCACATTGCACTGGCCGAGACTCCAGAACAGTGTTAAATCGTAGTGCTGAAAGCAGTGTGCCGCCTACCTCACCCCTGACTTTTATGGTAATGCGTCTAGGGTTTCACTCAAAGGCACTCTTAATTTGAGATGTGTTTTTACGCTATCAAGTCTTGTCCATTTATGTTTGTTTTTTTCACTTAGAGATTTGATTTTTGCTAAAGTACTTTTCAGAAACTCCAAATGATCATGATTCTTCTCCTTTAGTCTATTCATAGTGAATTTATATCTTAATATTAACCCATCCTTAAATTTGGGGTATGAACTCCCATTCGGGCCTGGTTTATTATTCTGTTAATGTATTACTGAATTTTATTTGCTAATATTTTAAGATTTTGTGTCAGTAAATAAATGAGACTGGTCTATACTTGGCTTTTATTGCACTATCTTTTTTTTGTACAGAATACATACAGGATGATTGCACTATCTTTACCAGGTTTGGTTATCAGTGTTACATGAGGTCTGTAGAAGAAGAAGCTTAGATGCTTCCTTCTTTATGTTCTGAGAAAGTCTGAATCCATCCAATAATAAATCCTTTCTCCAACCAGTGCCAGAGCCCGGGTCCCCAATCACTCCCAGACTTCCCTGCTCCTGCCCAGAGCTTCCCACAGCAGCCTTTCCACACCCCTTCTGGCTGTTCCTCCAAGGAGGTCCACACCCCCAGGGGCAAGTTGGTTCTGGGAAACTGGAATCCTTCATCTGTGTCATCATTGGGCAGGCCACTCAACCTGGGGAACAGTTATTCCCATTATCTTTTCTCTCTTAACTACCATCTGCGCTTTTCAGTCTTTCAGCGTTTTCTTTATAACCAGCTAAAGTTACTCATTTCAGTCCAAAGATGAAATTTTTCTTGGCCAGTTTGAACATGGTTGCATCAGCTGTGTTTTAACAATTTTGACTTTGGGTTTTTCATTTTGTTTAAAATAGTACAATGGAGGTGATTAGGGCAAGATGTTCACTTTCTACTCTTAAAAAAATAAAGTCTGCTCTTTATTGTGGTCCTATCTCTTAAAAATGAAAAGGACTCTCCCATGAATTTGGCAGACGTACCACCCTCTCTGAGGCAGGAAAGCCAAACCAAGTTTGAAGAAATAAATGATTAAGGATTTGGAAGTTATGAGGGTTTAGAATTTCATGGCCAGGCTGTGTGTGCCTTAGAGAATGTATTCAGCTTGTTTTCATAGGCCGATTAGTTCACCTCCTTTAGAGCCAAACCAGCGGACTCAGATCCTCAGCTTAAGAAAGGCTACTTTTCTTTTTCTCTCCCTATTTCTCTCTCTTCTGTTTTTCTTTTCTCCTCTTCTCTTTCCTTCCTTTTCCCTCCTTTTCTCTCTCCCTATTTGCTGTCTTCTCTCTTCTTTCTTCATTTCTTTAAAGCCCCAGGAAATTAAATGCAAGGACTTCTGCCTTCAATCCTAAAATGGAAAATGAGAAACCCTCAAACGTCAGGAAATTCCAAAGATAAGGTTCCTACAGCAACATTCACTTGGTTCTATGTGTTTTACGGCATATATCAGAAAGCTTTGGCAGGAATGTAACAAGAAAAGTTTGTTACTTTTTAAGTGTGAGCAACATCCTGAAATCACATGTATCTACATACTCAAAATCTCTTAACTGGAATTCAGATCTTTAAAATTTAATTTGGTCATGTGACAGCTTGTAGATCTTCATGAAACCAAATAACTGCATTGACCAAAATTTCAACTTTTCAGCTGATTGTTTTGGCATCATATAGATTTGGCCTTTCATTGGGGTGTTCGTGTGAGACTTTCAGAACTTCTTGAGGATGTGAAACCTCAGTCATTGTATGGCTACCAGATCACACTGTGGTGTTATTGATTCCATAATTTCCATCTTCTATGGGACTGATACAGATCCCCACAGCTCTGGCTGGGCAGCAGCCCTTAGCTCTCACAGGTTTAACAGTTCAAGTTAACTTACCAGCCAAGCTGTGGTCTGTCTCAGTCAGCAAGACATCCCTGAGATAACTCGGAATTACCACGTCTAAAAATGGAATGTTTCAGATCTTCAAAGGAGCACACTGTTTGATTAAGTTGATGTTTACAGCAAAAGCTATTCTGGAAGCTTCTGAGAAACTTGATGTAGTAAAGCCGTTTATTTCAATAGTAGTGGCATTGGAAAACAGAGAGACAGTGTTTGCTCTTCTAAGGTTGCTATTGTCCATTACAAGAGTGATTTTCATGTCAGTTCTCATTGAAAGGTGGAAATGGTTGGATATTAGCCACAATGAGAGACAGAAATAGTTTTTCCTTCTGACATTTCGGGTTTGGATCCAGGATAGAGAAAAGCAGAAACCTTGTGAGTGGTCCTAGTATACGGTGGAGGAGCTGCCTGATAACAGAATGCAAGCTGAGAGCTCACGGAAGCCTCCTCCTGCCTAACCGCCTGCCCTCAGCACCTGGTGGTTGATATGCCCTTCCTGGGGTGTGGTGGGCCATGGGGAAGAGCTGCCCGTGGCCACTCAGGATGGACAGGCAGAAAGACTCTGGCAGCTGGAGGATGATGGATATCAGCGCGTGGCATCCTTGATGCAGCTGGATGATGTTTTTTTTTTAGTTTTGGTTTGTTTTAGTTTTTTTTTTTTTTTTTTTGAGATGGAGTCTTGTTCTGTTGCTAGGCTGGAGTGCAGCGGTGTGATCTTGGCTCACTACAACCTCTGACTCCCTGGTTGAAGCAATTCTCCTGCCTCAGCCTCCCAAGTAGCTGGGATTACAGGCATGCACCACCACGTCCAGCTAATTTTTGTATTTTTAGTAGAGATGGGGTTTCGCCATGTTGGCCAGGATGATCTCAATCCCCTGACCTCATGATCCTCCCAGAGTGCTGGGATTACAGGCGTAAGCCACCACCCCCAGCCCTGGATGATGTTTTAAATGGTTGCTAGGTGCCAGGCTAGCCAAGCTTTTTTTTTTTTTTTTTTTAAAGACAGGGTCTTGCTCTGTCGTCCAGGCCAAAGTACAAAGTTGCAATCTTGACTCACTGCAACCTCTGCCTCCTAGGCCAAGCGATTCTCCTGCCTCTGCCTCCCAGGTAGTTGTGACCACATGCACATGCCACCATACCCAGCTAATTTTTGTATTTTTTGTAGAGGCAGGATTTTGCTGTGTTGCCCGGGCTTGTCTTGAACTCCTGGATTCAAGCCATCTGCCTGCCTCAGCCTCCCAAAGTGCTGAAATTACACATGTGAGCCACTCTGCCTGGCCTGTAGCCAAGCTTTTTTAATCTATAGATGAACATGATCCTTGGGGAAATAAATTCAAAACAATTTACTTAAAATTAACCCAAGAATACAGCTGCTGTTTTTTAATCCTGAAATAGGGATAAATTATAAACAGTAAATGTGGCACTTAAAACCAGCTTTTAAAATATTCATTCACTGGGCCAGGTTGGTGGCTCACACCTATAATCCCAGCACTTTGGGAGGCTGAGGCGGGCAGATCACTTGAGGTCAGTAGTTCAAGACCATCCTGTCTAACGTGGGGGAACCCCTTCTCTACTAAAAATACAAAAATTAGCTGGGCATGGTGACACATGCCTGTAATCCCAGCTACTCGGGAGGCTGAGGCAGGAGAATCGCATGAACCTGGAAAGTAGAGGTTGCAGTGAGCCAAGATCGCACCACTGCACTCCAGCCTGGGCGCAGAGCGAGACTCCATCTCAAAAAAATAAAATAAAATATTCACTCACTTATTCAACCAATAAATATTTACTGTGCACCTACTGAGTGTTAGACACAGGAATGTAGTAAGATAGATGGGAGACTCTGTTCTCACGGGATTTGCAGAATAGTAATAGTTAGAAGGACACAGCTGGTTACGTGCTCATAACTGCTGTCAGCGCTGTGAGGAATCCTGGTGCCATGGGAACATTCAAGAGGGGTGTGTAGGCTATCATGGAAGCCAGACGAGATCAAGAGGAAGTGATGCTCAGGCTAGTGGGAGGGTGGGGAGTGGGTATTCAGTTTTGTTTTTTGTGTTTTTTTGAGATGGAGTCTTGCCCTGTCACCCAGGCTGGAGTGCAATGGTGAGATCTTGGCTCACTGCAACCTCTGCCTCCTGGGTTCAAGCGATTCTCCTGCCTCCACCTCCTGAGTAGCTGGGATTACAGGCATGCACCACCACGCCCATCTAATTTTTCGTATCTTTAATAGAGATGGAGCTTCACCGAGTTGGCCAGGCTGGTCTCGAACTCCTGACCTTGTAATCTGCCCGCCTCGGCCTCCCAAAGTGCTGGCATTACAGGCATGAGTCTGGCCGTGGGTGTTCAGTTTGAGGGAACACATAGGCGAAAGCCCTGCAGCAGGAAAGACTGCATCCTGTCAGAGGAACTGCAAGGCAGGAGTGTGGCCTGAGGGGCCAGGAAGGGTCTAGGGTGAGGCCCAAAGGTCTTCTGGACCTGTACACAAGGTCTGGGTTTGGGCTTATTACCTAAAGGCAATGGAAAACAGGAACGTTTTTAAGAAGAGGAGAGAGATGATCAGATTTGCATGTTTAAGGCTCACGCCTATAATCCCAGCACTTTGGGAGGCTGACATGGAGGGGCTGGTGGGGGAGGATGGATCACCTGAGGTCAGGAGTTCGACCAGTCTGGCCTACATGGTGAAACCCGGTCTCTAGTAAATATACAAAAAATTAGCCAGGCACAGTGGCAGGCGCCTATAATCCCAGCTACTCAGGAGGCTGAGGCAGGAGAATCACTTGAACCCAGGAGACAGAGGTTGCAGTGAGCTGAGTTTGCGCCGTTGCACTCCAGCCTGGGCAACAAGAGCAAAACTCTGTCCCAGGAAGAAAAAAGATTTGCATGTTTAAGAGACCATCCTGGCAGCAGCCTAGAGACTGGGTGGGCATCAGTGGGCAGGTGGGGAGAGGCGACCCTGGGAGGTGGGTTCAAGGGATGCTTTGGAGGTAAAACTTGAGTTAAGTGGTTGGAAGTAGGTGGTAAGAGGGAGGGAGGTCGGGAGTCTGATTTCCTGGTTTAAGACCTAAACCTTTGGATGGCAGCACTGGGCGAGGAGCTGGTTCTCATCAGGGAGAGGCAATAGGATGACGAGTTCAGTTCTGAGATTCTTGTGCATTGTCCAAATGGGAGGAAATGTCAGCATTTCATTTACAAAAATATGGAGAAGTCGTGAAGAACATTCAAAACATGACTCAAAATCACAGTGTTTGGCATTGACTGTTGAAATTTGGCTATTACATAGGTTAAATGCCCCTCAGCAAAGTTCCTTGGAACAACCAGCTCATTCCGGCATCTCTGAAACTCAGAAGTACCAAATATCAAACAATTGTGGAGGGCCTGGAAAGTAAACTCAGGCTGAGTGGAGGTTACACCCCTTCCCAGGCTGTGGGCTCCCCAAAGGCAGGGTTTTCTCCCTTTGCATCACCCACTTTGAGCACAGTGTTTACTTATTAAACATGCAGACGGCATGTGGAATGAATGTTGACAATGTTTAAATGAGAGAGAAGCCTATTTGGATGTGGTTGTTATTCATGAATCTTTCACGGTTTCCTTTCTCTCAAAGTTAATGTGTAAATGAAGGTACTAAAACTTTCAAGTTCAAAAAATACTTGTAGGGAACAGAATTAGCTTAGTGGCTGGAGGATTAGTGTGATCACGTTTCTCCTCCCCAGGGTGCCTAATCACCTACCTGAACCTCAGAAGGGGGGGACTGTTGTCCCTGACTATGGAAATAATGCTAGAATGTCCCGGCACAGTGACAACTGTCATCCCAGCACTTTGGGTGGCCGAGGTGGGCAGATCGCTTGAGCCCAAGAGTTCAAGACCAGCCTAGCCAACATGGTGAAACCCCATCTCTACTAAATTACAAAAATTAGCCAAGTATGGTGGTGCATGCCTGTAATCCCAGCACTTTGGGAGGGTAAGGCAGATGGAACACCTGAGGTCTGGAGTTCAAGACCAGCCTGGCCAACATGGTGAAATTTTGTCTCTATTAAAATACAAAAACTAGCCAGGCATGCTGGTGCATGCCTGCAGCTCCAGCTATTTGGGAGTAGAGGCACACAAATTCCTTGAACCTAGGAAGTGGAGGTTGTAGTGAGCCAAGATCGCGCTACTGCACTCCAGCCTAGGTGACAGTGAGACTCTGTCTCAAAAACGAAAAGAAGGTGATTTCAGTAACAATTTTTCTAAGAAAAAGAAAATTTGGGCAAGGGGATATATTAATATATTCTCTGAACCAGCCTAATTTGATTCAAATTGTTCTTTCCTCCCATCTTGCACAACCCAGAAAATCCTATGAGTTTGAAGACTTATTACAGTCTTCCTCCGAGAGCAGCAGGGTGCATTGGTACGCGCAGACTAAGCTGGGGCTGACACGCACTTTATCGGAGGAGAACGTCTATGAAGACATTCTAGGTAAGAGGCCACACCGTCTGTGTGTGGGTCTGAGTCTGGGAGGAAGGGGAGGGGAAACGGAACTGGCTGCTGGAAACACACATACACACACACACACACACACACACTCAAAGACACCTGTGTACTCAGATAAGAGAGCAGGCTGGGGGAGGGTGGGAGAGTGAGCCGAGCCTCACAGGATATGTGAGAGACCCTGGGGCTGGAGGGGGAAGCCTGGCTGGTGATGCGTGGCCAAGGAGCCAGTGTGGCAGCGTGGTGTAGCGAGAAGCGTGGGACCTGGAATCTGAAGATCCAGAACCACATCTTGGCTCTGCTGCTTATTGGCCGCAGGACATTGAGCCGGTGACTTCTCATCTCTGAATGTCAATTTTCCCATCTGTATGATGAGGATGAAGCTAGCTCCCTTGCAAGGTTAAGGACTGGAGAGAATGGTATGTGAACTACCTGGCTTATGACAGATGCTCAGTCGACTGCAGAGATTACTGAATGAAAGAAAACGCTACACACCAGAGCCTCCTTCAGAAACTGTCGGAGTGTGGCACTAATGGGGCATCAGAGTGCAGACTAAATGCATGTCTGGTATTTAAAAAGTGACTTTGGCTCTAATGCATCCTCTGAGATTTCAGAGTGGGTCTCAGATTCAGAGTTTGGTGAGTTCAGTCATCTATGGAGAGGTTGATGGTTTTAGTGAAGTGCAAGCTTCAACTGCTGTCTGCTTGTTGGAAATAGATGCTCAGTGCTGCAAAGAAAAATCAGCACTGAGACAAAGGATCTTTCAGCAATGCAATTTTTACTTCCTGGACTGCAGGAAGAGTACTCTCCCTAGCCATCATGCCACAAGAGTACAATGAACAAAGGAAAACAGACAAATTCATTCCCTGTGCATTTGAGGTCATCCTTACTGCTGTGTCTGATCTCCATTGGCTGGAGCCAGACCTCATAATCTGAACTAAAACCTGGTTGGCTACCAACTTAAAACTTTTCTAAACAGGTAAAAGCAATGGAGAGCTGGGACATGCCTGTGAGCACGTCCAGCACAGATATCTTAAAGTACAAGGACATAGAATGTGCTATGTGCCTGTAAGCATGGCGTTTCTAACATGCTTATGGTGGGGGTAGGGGAAGACAAGCTGATAACAGGGAGAAACCCATATGTGTGTGCAGGTGAGGGACAGGTATGGTGGATATACATAGACATGTGTGCATGTAATGGTCAATACTAGAAAACACAGGAGGAGGAAATAGAAAACTTCAGGAAGGGCAGATATTTAGCTAAGCAATTGGAATTGCACCTGTGTCCAGGATACTGGAGATGGGCTCCTGCCAAAGCAGCGGGATTCCCAGATCTAAAATGGGAGAGAGAGATCTGGACTTCTTTTAGCAGTGACTGCCTAAGAGGATGCTTTCGGTTATAAGGAACAGAAAACCAAACCTTCAGCTTGTATGACCAGAACTGGCCTTTGTTTCTTCTATTTCTTTTTTTTTTTTTTAGACAGGAATCACAATCTCAGATCACTGCTTCCTCCACCTCCCAGGTTCATGTGAATCTACCGCCTCAGCCTCCTGAGTAGCTGGGATTACAGGCACCCGCCACCACGCCCAGCTAATTTTTGTGGGGTTTTTTTAAGTAGAAATGGGATTTTGCCACATTGCCCAGGCTAGTCTCAAACTCCTGGGCTCAGGTGATCCATCCACTTCAGCCTCCCAAAGTCCTGAAATTACAGGTGTGAGCCACTACACCCAGCCTCCTTCCTCCGTTTCTTACCTCTCAAGTTAGCTTTATTCTCAGCAGGCTTCCCAGGGTCCCACAATGGCTGCCACCAGCTCCCCGGAATCCAAATCTTCCTGGTGTAGAGAAGAGCTTTTCTCCTGCAAGTCCCAGCAGAAATCCTGAGGTTCACCCTCCCTAGACCAGTCGAGGCCCCCTGTTTACCTCTGGAGCCCAGGAGTGCCACGCTGTGATATCCCCCTAGGCTTAGAATATGAGCCCTCCCCTGAACTGATCACTGAGGCAGGTATTGGGATACTTAGACTAGCTAAAGCACTGAAACTGAGAGTGGAGCTGATCTCCCATGGCCACGAATAGGAGATGGAGAGGTAACCCAGTGAAATCAGGGACTGCTACAAGAGGAGGGGCGCATGGATGGCAAGACAGCAGCTCTCACTACAAGGACAGACACAGGAGGGACCAAGATGCTGACCACAGTGTTCCAAAAAGGAAAATGTCCTCAGTGTTCCCAGGTTCCTGACGCATTGCCTTTTAACACAGATCTGCCAATGAAGGAGAACCCTTATGAGGACATCGAGTTACATGGCCGCTGCCTGGGGAAGAAGTGTGTCTTAAACTTTCCTGCTTCTCCCACCTCTTCCATCCCTGACACAACCACCAAGGTAAGAGTCACCTGGGAGCGGTGGCAGGACAGGGGGCCCCAGCACAGTGGCCTTGAGCACACTGGAGTTCTGACTGGCACTAGAATTCCAGACCACCCCGGCCCGCCCTGCCAGGCTCCTGGATTTGTGTATCATTAGCTGACTGGTCTTCCTGCCTCTAGTTTTCTTGGAGCCCCTATGCTCCAAAAAGCTTCCTTTCATATATATATATATATATTTTTTTTTTTTTTTTAATTGCACTTTAGGTTCTAGGGTACGTGTGCAGATCATGCAGGATTGTTGCATAGGTACATACATGGCAATGTGGTTTGATGCCTCCATCCCCCTGTCACCTACATCTGGGGTATCTCCCCATGCTATCCCTCCCCAACTCCCTACCTCCCTGCTGCCTCTCCCTTGGTCCCCCACAACAGACCCCAGTGTGTGGTGTTCCCCTCCCTGTGTCCATGTGTTCTCATTGTTCAACACCCGCCTGTAAGTGAGAACATGCGGTATTTGATTTTCTGTTCTTATGTCAGTTTGCTGAGAATGATGATTTCCAGATTCATCCATGTCCCTACAAAGAATACCAACTTATCGATTTTTATGGCTGCATAGTATTTCATGGTGTATATGTGCCACATTTTCCTTGTCCAGTCTAACATTGATGGGCATTTGGGTTGGTTCCAGGTCTTTGCTGTTGTAAATAGTGCCTCAGTAAACATACGTGTGCATGTGTCTTTATAATAGAACAATTTGTAATCCTTTGGATATATACCCAGTAATGGGATTGCTGGATCAAATGGAATTTCTATTTCTAGGTCCTTGAGGAATTGCCACACTGTCTTCCACAATGATTGAACTAATTTATACTCCCACCAACAGTGTAAAAGCATTCCTGTTTCTCCATATCCTCTCCAGCATCTGTTGTCTCCAAGTTTTTTAATGATTGCCATTCTAACTGGCATGAGATGGTATCTCAATGTAGTTTTGATTTGCATTTCTCTAATGACAGTGACGATGAGCATTTTTTCATGTTTGTTGGCCTCATGGACGTCTTCTTTTGAAAAGTGTCTGTTCATGTCCTTTGCCCACTTTTGAATGGGTCTGTTTGTTTTTTTCTTGTAAATCTGTTTTAGTTCTTTGTAGATTCTGGATAAAGCTTCCTAAAATACAGTTGAGCTTCTGGCTCAGAAACCTCCTCAAACTGGGTAAATAAAAGGTGGTCCATACGCCCCATACAGCTGTTAAGAATGTCCTAACATAGAGCAAACTCTAAGATACAAGACTGAAAGGCGTGATGTAGAGCAGTAGTTTTAAAGTAATTTACCATTTGTGGATTTTTGTTGTTGTTTTAATTGAGACTGGGCGTTGTCACTCTGTCACCCAGGCTGTAGTGCAGCGGTGCGATCGTGGCTCACTGCAGCCTCAAACTCCCAGACTCAATCAGTCCTCCTACCTCAGCCTTCTAATTACCTGGGATTACAGGCACATGCCACCAGCCCAGCTCATTTTTGTAGTGTTTTTTAGAGACTGGGTTTTGCCCTGTTGGCCAGGCTGGTCTCAAACTCCTGACCTTAAGTGATTCACCTACCTTGGCCTCCCAAAGTGTTAGGATTACAGGCGTGAGCCACTGCGCCCGACCTGGATGCTGAAATTTGAATTTTGTATAATTGTCACTTGTCACAAATATTATTTATTTTTCCAACCATTTAAAAATAGAAAAGTTATTCTTAAGTCGTGGCTTGTACAAAAACAGGTGGTGGGCCAGATGCGGCCCACAGGCCAAAATTTGCCAACACCTGTGCTAAGTCATTTTTACCTCTGCCCTTGGCTCTCGCCGCGACCTCTCCCCTTCCTCTGAGGCCCAGTTCAATCACGCGTCCTTTAAGAAGCTTCTCCAGCCTTCCCAGTCCCTGGGGCTTCTTCCTCTCTGATCATCTGTACCACTCAGTGGGTTAAACCATTTCACATCAAATTGTATACTGCATTATGACATCTCTTATGTTGATTTGAGTTGTGGTTTGTTATCTAATATCTAATATCTCTCTCTCTTTTTTTTGTTTTGTTTTTTGAGACAGAGTCTCGCTCTGTCACAAGGCTTTAGTGCAGTGGCGCAATCTCGGCTCACTGCAACCTCCACCTTCCGCTTCAAGTGATTCTTCACCTTAGCCTCCTGTGTAGCTGGGATTACAGGCGTGTGCCACCATGCCCAGCTAATTTGTGTATTTTTTGGTAGATATGGGGGTTTCACCATGTTGGTTGGCTAAGTTGGTCTTGAACTCCTAACCTCAAATGATCCACTCACCTCAGCCTCCCAAAGTGCCGGGATTACAGGCGTGAGCCACCATGCCCAACCTTAATATATCTTAAAAACATCTCCCCAACTAGATTATAAATTCCTCAAGACCAAAGGGAATGTATTCTAGATCTAAGAAGAGAGGAAGAAAGAAAAGGAAGGAAAGGACGGAGGGAGGGAGGGAAAGGAAGGAAAAGAAAGAGAGAGAGAGAGAGAGAAAGAGGTATATATTCTATTTCTTTGGTTTTCAAAAGGTATACATTCTAGCTCTAAAAAGAAAGAAAGAAAGAAGAAAAAAGAAAGAAAGAGGTATATATTCTATTTCTTTGGTTTTCCCATAAAGTCTATCATATATTCCAGATGAAGAGAGAGAGAGAGAGAGAGAGAGGAGAGAGAGAGAGAGAGAGAGAGAGAGAGAGAGAGAAAGAAAGAAAGGAAAGAAAGGAAAGAGAAAGAAAGAAGAAAGAAAGAAGAAAGAAAGAAAGAAGAAAGAAAGAAAGAAAGAAAGAAAGAAAGAAAGAAAGAAAGAAAGAAAGAAAGAAAGAAAAGAAAGAAAGAAAAAGAAAAAGAAATATATTCTATTTCTTCGGTAGTTTTACAATATTTGGTAGAATAACTTAAATTAAGGAAGGCCAAGTACTGGCTGCAAAGGTCAAGTTAAATCTCCTTGCAAGGCTCTGTTTCCAGCCTAAGAAAAGCAGTTGTCTTCCTGTCGCAGCCCCACAGGGTCAGCATCACTGGCAGGGGGGGCTGTCTCCACCTGAGCCTGTCTTCTGTGCTTGATGGTCATAAAGGGATGCTTCCTGCCACCAGCCTTCTGGAAAAGGTGAAGGAACAACCTATCCCAAAGGATGGATCTTACAGACCCAGATAAATCACTCCAAAACTTGCCTGCGCCTTAACAGTTAACTGCCATTTCTCTTCTCATATGGAAAAGGGTGTCATCATGAATAATCCATGGCAACTGACAATTAGCAAACACTTTCTGCTTGACTTGGAAATGTGCTGTTCGGGTTTTCATTGGAATAGAGATGTCTTCAACATTTAGGAAATCCTTCATTTCCCGTGGCAGAGAAGCCTGACTTAGAGGAAGAAAGCAAGCTGTCACACCTGGTCTGTCCACTTCGGGTCCTACCTGCCCCCCCACTTCATGCAGGGAGTGAACTGCATCACCCCTGAGAAACAGTGAAAAACATCTGCCCAGGCCAAGCGCAGTGGCTCACGCCTGTAATCCTAGCACTTTGGGAGGCCAAGGCAGGTGTTTCACCTGAGGTCAGGAGTTTGAGATCAGCCTAGCCAACATGATGAAACCTGGTCTCTACTAAAAATACAAAAATTAGCTGGGCATGGCGGCAGGTGCCTATAGTCCTAGCTACTCAGGAGGCTGAGGCAGGAGAATCACTTGAACTTGGGGTGCAGAAGTTGCAGTCAGCCAAGATCACGCCACCTCACTCCAACCTGGGTGAAAGAGCGAAACTCCATCTCAAAAACCAAAAACAAAAGCAAAAACATTTGCCTAAGGCAGCTCTGCATTCAGAGTGCTCCTCCCTGATACCAGGAACTAAAGGCGTACCAACCCTTTTCTTCCTGTCCCTGCTGGGCTGGAAAAAACCTAGAGCATCTGCCACCAAAGCAGCTAAGCCTAGGAGGTGAGAATGTCAGCAAGAACTTAACATCTGGCTCTATCTGTATCTGTAGCTGTCCTGAAAAAAGAGGATCCAGTTGTCCAAAGCCCATGTCTGATTGCCAGGGATCCTTGCAGGCCCTCAGCGGGACACCGTGTCCATGCTCATTACTCTGCTCATCCACATCTGTGTGCCCCGTTCTGGGGGACAGCCACAGACTTCATCACTTCCTCCATTAGCTCATCAGATATTCATGGAGCATCTGCCACATCTGGGCTGCATCTGGGACCCTAGAACTTGCAGGAGCAGTCCCTCCACGTGACCTCCCCTACCAGCCACGGAGAGATCCTAAGCCATCTTCGGGATGTTCGTTTCATTAGGCCATGCCTAGTTATTCCAGTCACTCGAATTTCCATTTGAAGGAAGGGCTTGTTGGATAGACTCTCCTTAGAAAGGACCAAGTGTGCAGCTGGGGACAGATACTACTGCTGCTGAACGCAAAGTGCAAGCTCCTGAAAGGGACCATTTTCTTTTCTTGCTACACATCACCCACCATTTCTTTTCTTTTGAGACGCAGTCTCCCTCTGTTGCCCAGGCTGAAGTGCAGTGGCATGATCTCAGCTCACTGCAACCTCCGCCTCCCGGGTTCAAGTGATTCCCGTGCCTCAGCCTCTGAGTAGCTGGGATTATAGGCACAGGCGACCACCAGCTAATTTTTTTGTATTTTTAGTAGAGACAGGGTTTGACCTTGTTGGCCAGGCTGGTCTCAAACTCCTGACCTCAAGTGATACCTGCCCACCTCAGCCTCCCAAAGTGCTGGGATTACAGATATGAGCCACTGCATATATTTTTCAATATATGTTCTTTTTAAAAATAAAGAACATATATTTTTCAATATATGTTCTTTTTAAAAATAACGGCCGGGAGGCTGAGGCAGGAGAATTGCTTGAACCCAGGAGGCGGAGGTTGCAGTGAGCCGAGATCACGCCACTGCACTCCAGCTTGGCGCCTGGTGACAAAGCAAGACTCTGTCTCAAAAAATAAATAAATAAAATAACAGCTGGGTGCGGTGGTCCCTGCCTGTAATCCTAGCACTGTGGGAAGCCAAGGTTGGAGGATTCCTTGAGGCCAGGCATTCAAGACCAGCCTGATGAACATAGTAAGACCCCATCTCTACAAAAAAATTTAAAAATTAGACAGGCATGGTGGTGCACACTCTTAGCTACTCAGGAGGCTGACATGGGAGATTCACTCTAACCCCGGAGTTCAAGGCTGCAGTGGGCTACTTTTGTGCCACAGCTCTCCCGAGTGAGAGCCTGTCTCCAAAAATTAATTAATTAATTAATTAAAATAATCTTTCTTTTTTTCTGAAAACATTCTAATTATAAAAGTTTTTCTAGTTACATGATACAGAATAAATGTTTCAATTACTGAAAAGTGTAATGAAGAAAATGTAACTCATCCACAATTGGGGAATTTTACTTTTCTTTGTGCCTGTATTTTCTAATTTTTTTGTATTACATTTTTTTTTTTCACATTTTTTTTTTGAGACAGAGTTTCACTCTTGTTCCCCAGGCTGGAGTGCAGTGGCACAATCTCTGCTCACTGCAACCTCTGCCTCTCAGGTGCAAGCAATTCTTGTGCCTCAGCCTCCCAAGTAGCTGGGATTACAGGTGCCCGCCACCACACCCAGCTCATTTCTTGTAATTTTAGTAGAGATGGGGTTTCACCATGTTGGCCAGTCTGGTCTTGAACTCCTGACCTCAGGTGAGCCACTCACCTCGGCTTCCCAAAGTGCTGGGATTACAGGTGTGAGCCACTGTGCCCGGCCAGATTGACATCTTATGTATGTGTATTTATGTGTGTGTGTGTCTTAAAGATCTTTTTAAAATGTGCTGTAATCCCAACATCCGTTGACACTGGTTTATTTTTTCTGCAGTTTTCTCACACACATCATGTGTGGTATGTGTCCATGTGTTTATGTGCATGTGTGTATACATTTTTTAAAAGGATTTGTGATCTTCGGAGGCTGAGGTGGGCGGATCACCTGAGGTCAGGAGTTCGAAACCAGCCTGGTCAACATGGCAAAACCCCATCTCTACTAAAAATACAAAAATTAGCCGGGTGTGTTGGTGGATGCCTGTAGTCCCAGCTACTCGGGAGGCTGAGGCAGGAGAATCACTTGAACCTAGGAGGTGGAGGTTGCAGTGAGCCGAGATCGAGTCATTGTACTCCAGCCTGGGCGACAGAGCAAGACTCTGTCTCAAAAAAAAAAAAAAAAAAAAAAGATGTGTGATCATATTGTATATGCAGTTTTGATGCTTTTTAAAATATTGATCATGAGCATTTTCCCATGTCATTAACTTTGTTTTTAGAAACAGTTTTTATTGCCTGCATGGTATTCCATTATCTTAATAGAATGTCCTCATTGTTAGAATGTCCTTGTATGCCTTTGTATTATTTATTTATTTATTTATTTTGAGACAGAGTCTCGCTCTGTTGCCCAGGCTGGAGTGCAGTAGTGCGATCTTAGCTCACTGCAGCCTCTGCCTCCTGGGTTCAAATGATTCTCCTGTCACAGCCTCCTGAGTAGCCCAAGCGCCCACCACCACTCCCGGTTAATTTTTGTATTTTAGCAGAGACGAGGTTTCACCATATTTGTCAGGCTGGTCTTGAACTCCTGACCTCAAATGATCCACCTGCCTTGGCCTCCCAAAGTACTGGGATTACAGGCGTGAGCCACCGTGCCCAGCAAGTACATTAAGATTTTTTAAATAATTGGATAGTATTCCCCTGTGTGGGTATATCATAATTTGTTTGACCAGCCTTTATTGATGGATATCTAGGTTATTTCCAGTATTTTGTGATTACAAACCATGTCGCAATGTACAATATCCTTTGCACAATGTTTCCTTGTAAAAAAATAACGTTGCATGAATAAGAGCATATCAACAGGGTAAATTCCTAGAGGTGGAATTTCGGGGTCTGAACTATATGCATCCTAATTTTGTTAGCTCATACTAGACTGCCCTCCGTAGCGCGGTGCCAAGTGATACTCCCACCAACCGTATATGACAGTGTGGGAGTGACTTTTTTCCCTCACTTTCACCAACAGATTGAACTATCAAATTTTCTTATCTCTGAGCAAAAAAATGTTTCTTTAATGGAGTTTTAATTTTCTTTTCTCTTGGGAGTGAAGCTAAGAATCTTTTTATATGTCTAAGAATCACTGTATTTCTTTTTCTCTACATTTTCCATTGTTATA
The DNA here is from genome assembly GCA_004027835.1 of Alouatta palliata. Taxonomy (NCBI): domain Eukaryota; kingdom Metazoa; phylum Chordata; class Mammalia; order Primates; family Atelidae; genus Alouatta; species Alouatta palliata. The sequence continues at coordinate 23,645 of PVKV010020721.1, forward strand.
CCTGTTTTTCTTTTGAGTTGTTAGTCTTTTTCTCATTAATTTGTAGTATATTTTAGGAAAATGAGTTGATTTCTGCAGGTTATTTTCTATGGGTTGTAAATTTTTTTAGCAAGTGTTTTTTTTTTTTTTTTTCTTTTAAAAATATTTTTTAATGTAAGGTAGTATAATGCCTAAAGCTTTATTCTTTTGGTCAGTATGGCTTTGGCTATTCAGAGTTTTTGTGGTTCCATACGATTTTTAGGATTATTTTTCTGTTTCTGTGAAAAATGCCACTGGCATTTTGATAGGGATTGCATCGAGTCTGTAGATGTTTAGCAAGTGTTTTGTTTGCCTTTTGCCTTTGATTTTTCTTTTGTTTTGTTTTGAGACAGAGTCTCACTCCATCACCCAGGCCGTAGTGCAGTTGGCACAATCTCAGCAGTCTCCGCCTCCCAGGTTCAAGCAATTCTCCTGCCTCAGCCTCCCAAGTAGCTGGGATTACATGCATGCACCACCACACTCAGCTAAATTTGCATTTTTAGTAGAGATGGGGTTTCACCGTGTTGGCCAGGCTGGTCTCAAACTCCTGACCTCAAGTGATCCACCTTGGCCTCTCAAAGTGCTGGGATTATGGCATAAGCCACTGCACCTGGCCAGCCTTTTGACTTTGAAGAGGTCTGTTTTAGAAATAAGATATTAAGACCCAAAGAAACACAATTCCTTGTATAAAAGGCACTCAGCAGCCGGGTGCGGTGACTGACGCCTGTAATCCCAGCACTTTGGGAGGCCAAGGCGGGCAGATCACCTGCGGTCGGAAGTTTGAGACCAGCCTGACCAACATGGAGAAACTCCGTCTCTACTTAAAAAAATATAAAATTAACCAGGCATGGTGATACATGCCTGTAATCCCAGCTACTCAGAAGGCTGAGGCAGGAGAATCACTTGAACCCAGAAGGCAGAGATGGCGGTGAGCTGAGATCACGCCATTGCACTCCAGCCTGGGCAACAAGAGCAAAACTCTCTCTCAAAAAAAAAAAAAGGCTGGTCTGATGGTAGTGGGTTATCAGAACTTATTAACATTAGTGTCACTAAAGTTGGTATACAACCCCCCACTGCTAAATTTGACTGGCTAAAAAAAAAAAAAAAAAAAAAAGGCACTCATCAAGCCTGCGGCAAGGCCAAAGTGAGGCTTAGGCCTTGTAACTCCCAGTCCACGTGTCTTGGGTTGTCAGAAAGCCTCAGCTGTAACATCTAGGGATTGAGGCAGGTGACCTCACACTTGTCTAAAAAGAGAAACTGGATTAGATTTACATCTCTCTTGACACCCATTTTCTGTAATTTGATGATGCGTGTTCACTGAACACTTACTAGCATAACCAAACTCCACCTGCCCTGGGAACACAGACCGGTTCCCCTTCTCAATTTCCTTGTCTCATCCCTGGCACCACCAGCTATCCCCCGGTTAGTCTCCTTCGAACTCATTTACTCTTCTTTTCTCCTTTTGCCTCACAGCAGTCATTGTCCAAACCTGCTTTTTTCCGACAAAATTCAGAGAGGAGGAACTTCAAGCTGCTGGACACTAGGAAGCTGAGTCGGGACGGAACCGGGTCCCCTTCCAAAATCAGTCCCCCTTCCACTCCCAGCAGCCCTGATGACACCTTCTTTAACCTTGGAGACCCCCAGAACGGCAGGAAGAAGAGAAAGATACCTAAGGTAATGCTGGCAACAAGCTTCATGCTCCGATATGTGTGACCCCTTCTCTGTGAAAGAAGATTGCAGAGGGGTCTGGGTGGAGAGTACATCACTGGGCCTCTGCCACCTGTGTTGCTGCAGGCCAGGTGGCCACAGTGAAGCCAGCAGGCTGGAATATCTGGACCTTTGTCCTGATAATTTCTCTGGTCCTGTGTGTTCCTCTTAGCCACTCTTCTCCCAATCTTAGCTGCTTGTCTGATCCCAGACAAGGTTTTAATGCCCAAGCTCAAAAAGCCACAAGTCCTTCCTTCATCGCCTCAAAAAACAGAACTCCGTCCATCACACTCTGAGCTGAGACTTGGCTGACACCCACTACAGAGGCAGGTCCCAGTCTGTGCTCTGAGACAGCCCTTGTCAATGATACCTCTTGTGGCTCCTTGCAGCCAAAAAAGGTAAAACATGGCCGGGCACAGTGGCTCAAGCTTGTAATCCCAGCACTTTGGGAGGCCAAGGTGGATGGATCGCCTGAGGTCAGGAATTTGAGACTATCCTGACCAATGTGGTGAAACCCCATCTCCACTAAAAATACAAAAATTAGCTGGGCGTGGTGGCGTGTGATTCTAGCTACTTGGGAAGTTGAGGCAGGAGAATTGCTTGAACCCAGGAAATGGAGGTTGCCGTGAGCCAAGATCGCGCCATTGTACTCCAGCCTGGGCAACAGAGTGACACTGCATCTCAAAGAAAAAAAAAAAGGTAAAACATCCCCAGGGGCTTGGGTATACACATCTTTATGCATCTGTTGCTGGTTACATTTCCTTTTGCTCCGTTTCAGTGCCACAGTGCTGGTCTCTCTTCATTGACCAATTTGGTACTGTTGGGTAGGCAAAATTTCTCCTTTACCCTCTTAGGGTCTCCAGCTGAGCCTTAGATTTAAACTGACATATAACAGATTAACAGGAGACGTGCATACTAATTTAATTTGCAAGAACATGGGAGCCCTCAAAAGAAAAATGTGAGACCCATGGAAATGACTGGGTCTATGTGTCTATGTGTTTATATGCTAGATTGAACAAAGAGCGGCCATTGTGGAAAGCAACCAGGAAGATAAGGGTTAAACAAGGTTTGTTTGATTAGATTTCTCTTGGCTTCGACTGCCCATTGCTGGTGATAATGTTTCTTCCCTCCTGTTATAAGGAGGGCCTCTTTTACATGGGAGTTTCATCTCCTTCTTTTAAGAACAGAAGAGAAGGTCAGAGCGCTCTTCGTGCACCTGCTGTTTTTCAAGTGTCTTTAGTTAAAAATAATTAACATGCCAAAGTGGCATATTTTGAGGTGCCATGTCCTGAACTACTTCAAGATCAACTTCTTACAGGAACTTTTAAATTAGGGATTCAGAGTTCATGGATGGGCTTTAGGAGGTCATGAAACTCATAAAAATGTAAAATTTTATGCAGATAAGTTTTGGTGTGGGACATTATCTGTAAGTTTCATGGATTTCTTTTCTTTTTTTTTTTTTTTGAGACAGAGTTTTGCTCTTGTTGCCCAGGCTGCAGTGCAGTGGCACTATCTTGGCTCACCACAACCTCCACTTCCCGGGTTCAAGCAATTCTCCTGCCTCAGCCTCCCGGGTAGCTGGGATTACAGGCATGCACCACCACACCTGGCTACTTTTGTATTTTTAGTAGAGACAGGGTTTCACCATGTTGGTCAGGCTGATCTCAAACTCTTGACCTCAGGTGATCCACCACCCTCGGCCTCCTAAAGTGCTAGGGTTACAGGGGTGAGCCATGGTGCCCGGCCGGTTTCCTGGGATTTCTCAGAGTGATGCCCTGACCTGAAAGAAAGACAAGGGAGGCCAGGTGTAGTGGTTCACACCTGTAATCCCAGCACTTTGGGAGGCCAAGATAGGAGGATCACTTAGCCCAGGAGTTCAAGAGCAGCCTGGGCAACATGGTGAAACCCCATCTCTACAAATATTTAAAAATTAGCCAGGCATGGTGGTGCACACTTGTAATCCCAGCTACTTGGGAGGCTGAGGTGAGAGAGAATTGCTTGAGCCCAGGAGTTAGAGGCTGCAGTAAGCTATGATCATGCTACTGTACTCCAGCCTAGGTGACAGAGCGAGATGCTGCCTCTAAAGAGAGAGAGAGAGAGAGAGAGAGAGGGTTCTGCTGAAGTCCACGGAGGGAATATGCCTTTAAGTAGTGGTGCCTGTTGAGTGACTCACCTTGGCAGAACTAGGAGAGGTTATGACAGGATTTGGCAAGTCTGAGGACAGCTAAGAACTTTTATCCTAGAACCCAGAAAGTCAGAGTGTTGGAGGGACCTCACGTAAGTGGAGTCATACAGTATGGTCCTTTTGTGACTGACATTTCACTTCGTGTAGTGTCTTCAAGGGTTAAGCATGTGTCAGCATTTTCTGCCGTTTTTAAGACTAAATGATATTCCATCGTATGTATATACCACATTTTGTATATCCATCTATCTATCTGTGGACACCTGGCTGTTAGAAAGTTGGAGTATTTCAACAGAGGTGACTGTTGAAACACGCCAGCCCCTTCGTTTTTCAGATAAGGACATTTGAACCCATAGAGGCCAATAAGTGGCCCAGAGACACTCAGTCAGAGGCAAAAATGGGCCAATTTTTAAATATTGAAAGTAAGAATTAAAATATTCAAGCCAGCACGGTGGCTCATGCCTGTAATCCCAGCACTTTGGGAGGCTGAGGCAGGCAGATCACTTGAGATCTGGAGTTCGAGACCAGCCTGGCCAACACAGTGAAACCCTGTCTCTACTAAAAATACAAAAAAATTAGCTGGGCCTGGTGGTACACACCTGTAATCCCAGCTACTCGGGAGGCTGAGGCATTAGAATGGCTTAAACCGGGGACGCAGAGGTTGCAGTGAGCCAAGATCACACCACTGCACTCAAACCTGGGCGACAGAGCAAGACTTTGTCTCAAAATAAATAGATAAATAAATAAAATAAAATAAAATATTCATAGAACATGGAAATTGGTTACCATCCAGTATTTTTGTTTACTGACGTATACAGATAAAAGCGTTATAAAAAATTTAACATATAGCTACGAGATAATAAGATTAATTTTGGGCCGGGCGCGGTGGCTCACGCCTGTAATCCCAGCACTTTGGGAGGCCGAGGCAGGTGGATCACGAGGTCAAGAGATCGAGACCATCCTGGTCAACATGGTGAAACCCCGTCTCTACTAAAAATACAAAAATTAGCTGGGCATGGTGGCACGTAACTGTAGTCCCAGCTACTCGGGAGGCTGAGGCAGGAGAATTGCTTGAACCCAGGAGGCGGAGGTTGCGGTGAGCCGAGATTGCGCCGTTGCACTCCAGCCTGGGTAACAAGAGCGAAACTCCGTCTCCAAAAAAAAAATAAAAATAAGATTCATTTTGTAAGCACACAGAACAACTCATTTTAGAGTTCCTCCGTGTGTGGGATTCTAAATCACACGTGCCATGAATGTGTGCTCTTTGATAGCAAGCCCCAGGGGACCCAGCAAAGCAAAATGTGTAAATCCGCACTCACCAGGTTCTCACACAAGAAGAGGGAAAACAAACACATGGGAAACACCAAACTTTTTTGGTCTGAAATACAAAAAACATTTTCCATGGATGCAGGTTTCCTTGCAAATGCGTCAGACAACTAGGCTGGCCTTGGTGGTGGGGAGGGGCCGGGCACAGGGCATCTGGCAGTGGTGATGGGGGAGACCCATCTGGGCTGAGTGGCCTTGTTGGAGGCTTGGGATGTGTCCCACACCAGGGTATCTGTGTGTACTTGCACACTGCGTGTGTGTGTTCTGTGAACACATGGAGGGTGCATGACGTCTGGGGTGCGGGTCCCTCTGCAGTTGGGGCAGCACGCTCGGGTGCATGGCACCGCTCCCCACAGTCCCAAGCGAGGGCTCGGGAGCCAGTCTAATCCTGGTTCCCACCCGACTCAGGGCTGCTCTGACATTCTTTGGAATGGTTCCCATGAAGGGAGCCCTGCCTGGGAACTTTTTTTCCGTCTCTTTCTTTTCTTGTTTTGTTTTGGGAGGAAAAACTCCTTCCTGAGCCGCAGTGACATCATAGCTTCAGACGGAGAGCAGCCATCACACCGTGAGCAATGGGCTGTCTCCCCATGGGTCTCCGCTGCTCATGAGCAGATCCAGACGACAGCTGCCCAGAGGGCAGTGAGGCTGGCAGCCTCCTTTAGTTTCATTGACAGTCACAGTCCTGTGTGGTAGAAAAAAAATGACTGGGCTGGGCACGGTGGCTCAGCACTTTGGGAGGCCAAGGTGGGGGATCACCTGAGATCAGGAGTGGGAGAACAGCCTGGCCAGCATGGCAAAACCCAGTCTCTACTAAAAATATAAAAATTAGCTGGTTGTGGTGGTGGGTGCCTGTAATCCCAGCTACTCAGGAGGCTGAGACAAAAGAGTCTTTTGAACCCAGGAGTTAGAGGCTGCGGTGAGCTGAGATCGCCCCACTGCTGCACCCCAGTGTGGTCCACAAGAGCAAAACTCCATCTCAAAAAAAATGAATGAAAGGCACCCCTGAGCCCATGGGAGGTGTGTCCCAATCCCTGTAGCCCTGGCCCTCCATCATCCTAGGAGAGGGGCAGTGAGGGAAGCCCAGCTGCCGCAGAGAGCAGGCTGCTAACACTGGCTGTTCTTCTCCTGGTGTCTGGCAGCTGGTGTTGCGAATCAACGCCATTTATGAGGCCCGGAGAGGAAAGAAACGGGTGAAGAGGCTGTCCCAGTCAATGGAGAGCAACTCAGGAAAAGGTAGAAACCCCCACCACCAGCCTTCCTCCCACGAGAATCAGAAAAGTGGCTTCCTGCTTTTTCTGGTTGGCTCACCAAGGAGAACAAGCTGATGCTTTATAAATGTCCTGCACTGTCTTCGAGACAGTAGTGGAGCCGGGAGCTCAGCCTGGGCAGCATGTCCCCTTCCTCCCCGTCCTTGTCCTCATCCACCACCAAGTCAACCCAGCACTGCGGGCCTGGCCTGACTGAGGGAGCAGACTTCCTTGCTTAGCCTGCACAAAAGGGGCCAGGACCTTCTGCTGTATTATCTCATATAGGTACCATGTAGTACCATCTGAACGAGAGCCAAATTAATTTGGCAGTACATTGAGTTAGATGAGATGTGGTTTGTGCAGTACATTGAAAGAGACAACAGAGGCTGGGGGCCGTGGCTCACACCTATAATCCCAGCACTTTGGGAATCTGAGACAGGCAGATTACCTGGGGTCAAGAGTTCAAGACCAACATGGTGAAACACTGTCTCTACTAAAAATATAAAAATTAACTGGGGGTGGCCAGGCGCGGTGGCTCACGCCTGTAATCCCAGCACTTTGGGAGGCCGAGGCGAGCAGATCACGAGGTAAAGAGATCGAGACCATCCTGGCCAACATGGTGAAAACCTGTCTCTACTAAAAATACAAAAATTAGCTGAGCGTGGTGGCGCATGCCCGTAGTCCCAGCTACTCAGGAGGCTAAGGCAGGAGAATGGCTTGAACTCTGGAGGTGGAGGTTGCAGTGAGCCGAGATCACGCCACTGCACTCCAGCCTGGCGACAGAGACTCCATCTAAAAAAAAAAAAAAAAAAATTAGCCAGAGAGATGGGTAAATGGTGGTACATGCCTGTAATCCCAGCTATTTGGGAGGCTGAGTCAGGAGAATCTCTGGAACCTGGAAGGCGGAGGTTGCAGTGAGCCGAGATTTCCCACTGCACTCCGGCCTGGGTGACAGAGCGAGACTCCGTCTCAAAAAAAGGAGAGAGACAACAGAACACCCCCTCTGAATTAGAGTTTCCTACATGAGAAGAACTCACATTTGCAACTTTCTTCCTTGTTCTTTTCTTCTAGTGACAGATGAGAACAGTGAGTCTGACAGTGACACAGAGGAGAAGCTGAAAGGTGAGGAGAGCCATTGCTGAGCAGGACGCAGGCAGGTGACCTAGAAGCTGCAAAGGTGGCCCCTCCTCCTCAGTATAAGGGACAGAAGCATCCTGCTCGAGCTTATTTGGCAAGGCGTGGGGGCGGCATGGGGGCGGGCAGTGGGGCCACAGAGTGCTCTGGGCCAGTCAGTCAAGGGTATGATCAAAATGGCACTGCAGTCGCTGAGAGCCAAGGTGGCTACAGTTACGGCGGTGACCCCTGCTCCCATGCCTCTCCCTACGTCTTGAGTGTTTTCACACTTCGAGGCTTGACACTGCAGCCCCAAGGCTCCAGGGACCTGGAGCTCCTGCCCCACTTCTGCTCAAATTGCTGTGTGATCTGGAGGAAATCACTTAAGATTCAGGGCCGCTAGTTCCTCATCTGTCTGATGAAGTTGAAATAATTGGTCCCTGTGGGTCTAAAATTAGATGGTCCAGGCCTAGGCTTTAGTGACTTTTCTGCAGTTTTTCAGATCCCAGGGAGAAGCCAAAGGAAGCAAGTACAGGTTGCTGAATAAGGTGACAGGGACCTGTCCGCTCAGTGACCCTGCCGCATTCGCCTCTGACACCCAGCTGCTCCCAGACCCACCTCTAGAATGAAGCAAGGCCATTTCGTTGCAGAGTTAGTGGCAGGAGGGGAGGTGGACAGGAGTTCCTGAGTTAGTGGGGTCTCTGCCAGTTGAGTCAAACAGGATGTTTACAAAGCTCCCAACTCCAAAAGCCCTATGGTCTGGATTCTGTCACATCACACAAACCGAAAGACAAGGAAAATGGGTGAGGGGAGGAGTCACTGTCCCCACCCCATCAGACAGATGAAGGCGAGGACATCTTCAGCCACTGCCCAGAGTCCAGACAGCAAAACCATGGCAGAGCAGAGCCACAGTTCCAGGCTCCTGCACCCTGATTGGTCCGGAAGCCAATTGAATGTTGCTTCTCCCAGAACTTTGGCAGAGATCCCAAGTAAAGAGTTTCCCACTAATCTGTTAGACACAGAAACACTTGGGGATTAGAGAAAAGTCCTTAAGCTGAGAATTACATAACCTATCGTCAGTACAGTTCCACATGGGCTCGTGGTTATTTCAGTTTCCTGCGCACTCTCTCTCTGTTTCTCTCTCTCTCTCTCACTCTCTCCCCCTCCCTCACCCAGCTCACAGCCAGCGGCTGGTCAATGTGAAGTCCCGCCTGAAGCAGGCACCGCGGTACCCATCACTTGCCTGGGAGCTCATCGAGTACCAGGAGAGGCAGCTCTTCGAGTACTTTGTGGTTGTGTCTTTGCACAAGAAGCAGGCCGGGGCTGCCTACGTGCCAGAACTCACCCAGCAGTTCCCTCTGAAGGTACGGGGTGGCCAGGGCCCTGTGGCCTGCCAGGGTTCTAACCATCACCTTGTTGGGACTCATGAATTCAGGGAGGCGTGGGGGTCTAAGGAACACCTAGCATCTAGAATCTTGAAAATGGATCCTAATTAGGGTATATCAGATGAAAAAAAAAAACTGCTGCTGCTAGAGAATTTGGGAGGTCCCAGAAAGGAGAGATTCAGGGACTCAGAAAGTATGGTCAGACAAATGCAAACATTAGCCAGGCATGGTGGCACGCATCTGTAGTCCCAGCTACTCAGGCTAAGACTGGAGAATCGCTTGATCCCGGGAGGTGGGTTTTGTGAGCTGAGATTACGCCACTGTACTCCAGCCTGGGCAACAGAGCGAGACTCCGTCTCAAAAAAAAAAAAAAAGTATGGCCAGAAATGCTTTCTCATTTCTTGTGGTCCCTGTGCTGGCCATGCCGTCCCCTTTGTCCTCCCCTTCCACCTCCTTACCCAGCCAGCCACATCTCTTCCTAACCTAGCCTAGAAGCCTCTTTCTCCTGAAGCCCCAACATGTCTCCCTAAATGGCATCACACTTACGTCTGTGCTGAACATCTGCTTCGCTTGTGCGCTGTGCATCTCTGTGTATGTGCAGGAGAGTCCTTTTATTACAGGAAGGGAATCTCAGTCCATACCCCTAGAGAGGGTTCTTGGATCTCCCACAAAAAGGAATGCAGGCCGAGTCAGCAGAGTAAAGTGAAAGCAAATTTATTAAGAAAATAAAGGAGGCCGGGTGCAGTGGCTCACACCTGTAATCCCAGTACTTTGGCAGGCCAAGTTGGGCATATCCCTTGAGGTCAGGAGTTCAAGACCAGCCTGGCCAACATGGTGAAACCCCCTCTCTACTAAAAACAAAAAAATTAGCTGGGCGTGGTGGCAGGCACCTGTAGTCCCAGCTCCTCAGGAGGCTAGGCTGGAGAATCGCTTGAACTCAGAAGGCAGAGCTAACAAAAAGTAAAGGATTGAAAGAATGGCTACTCCATAGACAGAGCAACCCTGAGGGCTGCTGGTTGCCCATTTTTGTGGTTATTTCTTGATTATATACTAAACAACAGGTGGATTATTCAGGCCTCCCTTTTTAGATCATAAACTCTCATAGTGCTGATGAGACTGTAGCAGTGAGGACAGCCAGAGGCACTGTCATCACCATCTTGGTTTTGGCGGGTTTTAGCCGGCTTCTTTACTGCAACCTGTTTTATCGCTGAGGTCTTTATGACCCGTATCTTGTGCTGACCCCCTGTCTCATCCTGTGACTTAGAATGCTTTAACCATCCGGGAGTGCAGCCCAGTAGGTTTCAGCCTCATTTTACCCAGCCCCTGCTCAAGATGCAGTCGCTGTGGTTCCAACCTCTAACACTTTTATGTCATGGACCATGGTGGTGTGGATTCAGCTTTACCATATGTTAAATCAGGGCACCTAAAGTAAAATAAATAAAATGCCACTTAATATAACCTGAAGCAACATGGCCAATAATTTATAAATTATTCTTAGAGTTTTTTTTTTTTTTTTTTTTTTGAGATGGAGTTTTGCTCTTGTTGCCCAGGCTGGAGTGCAGTGGCACGATCTTGGCTCACTACAGCCTCCACCTCCCAGGTTCAAGCGATTCTCCTGCCTCAGCCTCCCGAGTAGCTGGGATTACAGATATGCACCACCATGCCCGGCGAATTTTGTATTTTTAGTAGAGACGGGGTTTCGCCATGTTGGACAGGCTGGTTTCAAACCCCTGGCCCTAAGTGATCCACCCGCCTCGGCCTCCCAAAGTGCAGGGATTACAGGTGTGAGCCACCACGCCCGGCCCTATTCTTAGGCTTTGACATCGGTATTAAAGAGGTTTTTACCATATTCTAATTCAATTCAATCAGAATTTACTAAGAATATATTACATTCAAGCAATTTTCTCCTTGGCCCTGGGGGAATGACAGTGCTGAACAAAATGTGTCTCCTGTCCTCAAGGAGTTTAAACTCTGCCAGGAGGACATAAAATAACCATCTTCCCCCACCCTCAGAAAAGCATGCAAAATTCACCAGGTAGAATATGATGGTCTCTGGACAGACCCACGCCTCAGGGAGGACAGAAGGGAGGGAGCATCTGTCCTTGCCCACTCAGGGCCTCCCTTTGCTGTCACCACCCAGGCATAACCCCAGCATCTTCCAAGGCCCGGATCCCGCTGTTCCCTGGCCTCGGCTCCTTTCCCAGGCCAGCCTTCCTTCCATACTCCCCACTGTGGTCCAACACTACAATCAAGCCCTATTTTTGGAGTTTAGGACAGCAATTATGTAGACGGAAGTAAACCATAGGCGCTAGCCTTCCAAAGGTGACATTCACTTCCTCCAGCTGTCACATCTCTAAGGAATGAGCCCCTGACACCCCACTGCCATAGGTATGCCCAGATTTTTTTTCGGTGGGGGCACTGCCCCGTGGATAAGAGAGGCCGCTGGGTATGCTCACGCTAACTCACAACAGAGAGCACCAAGGCATGAAGGGCTGTCTTACCCTGTTCATTGCCTCGGGGCCCACCGCAATACTGTTCACATGGCAATGCTTGATCAGTGTTCCAGGAATGAAGTTAATTAATGACTCACCATATGATCAGATGATGATTGTTTCCAGCCTGGAGTCACCCACATTAAATTTTTTTTCTTCTAGAGCAAAGTGGCACAGTCACTGTTGAAAAGGGAACTGGGCTGGGCGAGGTGGCTCACGCCTGTAATCCCAGCACTTTGGGAGGCTGATGCGGGAGGATCACAAGGTCAAGAGATCGAGACCATCCTGGCCAACATGGTGAAACCCCATCTCTACTAAAAATACACAAAAATTAGCCGGGCATGGTGGCACATGCCTGTAATCCCAGCTACTTGGGAGGGAGAGGCAGAAGAAGTGCTTGAGCCCGGGAGGCGGAGGTTGTGGTGAGCCAAGATCACACCACTGCACTCCAACCTGGGTGACACAGTGAGACTCCGTCTCAAAAAACAAAGGAAAAAAAAAGGGAACTGATGCAGAAATGTATTAGAAAAGAAATCACTAGTAATCCTGCCACACAGAGACCATCACTGTTAACATTTTCTTTCTCTTCCAGTCCTTTTTCATGGTGTGATTTTCTTACAAAACTGGACTCATACACTGCAGAATTTTTGTATCATGTTGCATGTACTCTTTTGTAAACTTCTCATTATTTATAAGCATATTTAATAAAAATTCTAAAACATCATTTTTCCAGTTATATAATGCTCCAATATGTATTTCCTAGTCTACTTATCTATTTAACCAGTCCCCTTCTTTTGGAAATGTATCTGGCTATCAGTGTTTCCGTGTTTTTTTGTGTGTGTGTTTTTGAGACAGCCTCACTCTGTTGCCTAGGCTGGAGTGCAGTGGCACAGTCTTGGCTCACTGCAGCCTCCACCTCCCAGATACAGGCAATTCTCCTTCATCAGCCTCCCGAGTAGCTGGGGTTACAGGCATGCACCACCACGCCCAACTAATTTTTATAGTTTTTGTAGAAATGGGGTTTCACCATAAGGGCCAAGCTGGTCTCAAACTCTTGACCTCAAATGATCTGCCCGCCTCAGCCTCCCAAAGTGCTGGGATTACAGGCATGAGCCACCATGCCCAGCCTGTGTATTTTTGAGACAGGATCTCTCACTCACTCTTGTCATCCAGGATGGCATACAGTGGCACAATCACAGCTCATTGCATCCTCAACCTCCTGGGTTCAAAGGATCCTTCCCACCTCATCTTCCTGAGTAGCTGGGACTACAGGCGCATGCAACCATGTCCAGTTTATTTATTTTTTGTAGAGACGAGGTCTTCCTCTGTTCCCCAGACTGGCCTCCAACTCCTGGGCTCAAGTGATCCACCTACCTCGGCCTCCCAAAGTGCTGGGATCCACTGTGCCTTGACTTTTTTTTTTTTAATGCAGTGATGAGGCCAGCATGGTGGCTGTAATACCAGCACTTTGAGAGGCCGAGGTAGATGGATCACGAGGTCAGGAGATCAAGACCATCCTGGCTAACACGGTGAAACCCCATCTCTACTAAAAATACAAAAAATTAGCCAGGCATAGCGGCATGCACCTGTAGTCCCAGCTGCTCAGGAGGCTGAGGCAGGAGAATCACTTGAACCCGGGAGGTGGAGGTTGCAGTGAGCCAACATTGCACCACTGCACTCCAGCCTGGGTGACAGCGAGACTGTCTCAAAAAAAAAAAAAAAAAATGCAATGGTGATCATCCTTGTACATGCATTTTTACTTATTCTTTTTATTTTTTGAGACAGAATCTTGCTCTGTTGCCAGGCTGGAGTGCAGTGGCACGATCTCGCCTCACTGCAACCTACGTCTCCCGGATTCAAGCAATTCCCCTGCCTCAGTCTCCTGAGTAGCTGGGACTACAGGCGCACGCCACCATACCTGGCTAATTTTTTGTATCTTAGTAGAGACGGGGTTTCACCATGGCCAGGATGGTCTCGATCTCCTGATCTCATGATCCACCCACCTTAGCCTCCCAAAGTGCTGGGATTACAGGTGTGAGCCACCATGCCCGGCCTGTACATGCATTTTTACATGTCAGCCTATTTTATATCTTCTTGCCTTTCCTCCCTTGCTCCCTCTGTAGGAAGGACCTTTTCCTCCTTCTCTCTCTTCTCTTTTTAACCTTTTTTTTTTTTGTGGGTTTTAGCCCTCACTTGTGTCAAGTCACCTGAATCAAGGCACAGTCCCTATTTGCATGCTAATGTTCCATTAAAATGTTTCCTATTGCATAGTTATCTTTGACAGTTCAAGGAGCCTGGGCTCTTTTCCAGCCATCTGTGATTGGCTGTATTTTTGGGAGATTTCTGTGTGCAGCTTTCTGTAACTGTGTTCCTGTGCATGTGTGAGCCTGTGTGCGTATGCACTGATACCTCGTAGGTTGATGACAGTGTGGGTAGGCACATGTGCGCCTGTATTTGTGTGTGTCGTATGTGTGGTCTGGGGTGGGTGCATGCAAGTGGTAACTGGGCTGTTGAAAAGGGCTGGAACTTGTTTTCCCAGGAGGTCTGCTCTTTGGTCCTGAATGATGTTTCCTTTGTGGAGAAAATCCTTCGGAATTCTTCTTCCCTTTGGTATTCTTCCTCCCTTTGGTATTCTTCCTCCTTTTGGAATTCTTCTTCCCTTTGATATTCTTCCTACTTTGATATTCTTACTCCCTTTGGTATTCTTCCTCCCTTTGGTATTCTTCCTCCTTTTGGTATTCTTCCTCCTTTTGGTATTCTTCTTCCCTTTGGTATTCTTCCTCCCTTTGGTATTCTTCCTCCCTTTGGTGTTCTTCCTCCCTTTGGTATTATTCTTCCCTTTGGTATTCTTCCTCCTTTTGGAATTCTTTTTCCCTTTGGTATTCTTCCTCCCTTTGGTATTCTTCCTCCCTTTGGTATTCTTCCTCCTTTTGGTATTTTTCTTCCCTTTGATATTCTTCCTCCCTTTGGTATTCTTCCCTTTGGTATTCTTCTTCCCTTTGATATTCTTCCTCCCTTTGGTGTTCTTCCTCCCTTTGGTGTTCTTTCTTCCTCCCTTTGGAGTTCTTCCTCCCTTTGGAGTTCTTCCTCCCTTTGGAGTTCTTCCTCCCTTTGGTATTCTTCTTCCCTTTGATATTCTTCCTCCCTTTGGTATTCTTCCTCCCTTTGGTATCTTGGCTGGTCCTTTCTTTGGTATTCTTTATAATTTCAGTCATTCACTCTGTGGTGATTAATGACTCCTTCCTATAATTACAACCAGCTGGTATTTGCTTCTTTGGATAACTGTGCAAGAACAGCCAAAATTACTGCTTAGGGAACAGTCTGAGCTTGTGAATTACCAACTCAAAGACTGTTCCTGGGCCAGCTGGGTTCATCTGTGTCATGGATGGAAGAGAGAACTATTATATAGAAAAGAAATAGTGACTATTATGAAGAAGAACAACTAAAGGACAACTAAGTCTATAAATGATGACTGTGTTTTACTGATTGATTGCTGTCTCAACCTCTAGTGTTAGTGGCTCGCCATGTCTTCAATTAAATTTGGCCTGAGGGGAATCAATCATATTGGAATCGGTTTTTAAAGTTGGAAACAATCAGTCTGGTGCTCTGTGCCTTTGGATACTCTTCTTCAGAGACTCTCTGACACAGGATGACCTTGGGAAGGCTCGTTGACCCTCAGGAGCAGTGAACAGGACTGCTGGCCTGCCAGCTTCAGAAACTGTCTGCAAGAGTGTTTTAAAGTGGAGCTCAGGCTGGGCGTGGTGGCTCATGCCTGTAATCCCAGCACTTTGGGAGGCTGAGACAGGTGAATCAATTAAGGTCAGGAGTTTGAGACCAGCATGGCCAACATGGTGAAACCCCATCTCTATTAAAAATACAAAAATTAAGCCGGGCGCGGTGGCTCACGCCTGTAATCCCAGCACTTTGGGAGGCCGAGGCGGGTGGATCACGAGGTCAAGAGATCGAGACCATCCTGGTCAACATGGTGAAACCCCGTCTCTACTAAAAATACAAAAATTAGCTGGGCATGGTGGCACGTGCCTGTAGTCCCAGCTACTCGGGAGGCTGAGGCAG
>PVKV010020722.1:0-39154 GCA_004027835.1 Alouatta palliata
GAGGAGGAGGAAGAGGACGAGAAGGAGGACGAGAAGGAGGACGAGAAGGAGGAAGAGAAGAAGGATGAGAAGGAGGAAGAGAAGGAGGAAGAAGAGAAGGAAAAGGAGAAGGAGGATGAGGAGGAGGACGAGGAGGAGGAAGAGATGTAGGAAGAGAAGGAGGAAGAGGAGGACGAGAAGGAGGAAGCCACAGGCCCTGTGCCAAGTGCTGGCCCAGGAGCAGCCTCTTCTCGCTGGTGTTTGAGCTGCGGACGTGATGACCTCCGTGTGAAATGAGGGGATGGGGGCTCACAGAGGCCATGTGGCTTTCCCAGGGTCCCACCCACTGGTGAGTGGTCAGCGAGGATGTGGCCCCCGTCCCTCCGGTGACCAGGTGGCAGCGGCTCCTGAGGGTTCGCAGCCTCGGTCAGCCCCCACCATCCCTAAACTCACCACTTTCACTTGTGATCTCCTCCGGGTTCTTTGGGGTGCCCGACAGGCGAGAGCAACTTTGCAAGGACCATAAACTCATGGGCGGTGCTGAGTCCTGCAACAGGCAGGGGCTTGTCCTTGGCCCCTGGTGACCAGGGCAGTTTGGGGTCTTCCCCCGGTGTGACGAAGTCGCTGGCCCAGTTCTGGAGACCATCAGCACGTGTCAGCCGTCAGTTCTTGGCTTGCATTTCCAGAGCCATCCGTGTTGTGAGACAATCAGAAAGGTCACCCAAGTTGCCCTTATGCTCCTGCCTCTGTCTAGGCGGCGACTGTGGCTGTAGCTCGAATGTCTTGGGGTGAAGCCACTTCTTTACTCGTAGTGGGAGGCAGCCTATGGGTGTCTGCCACGGTGTTTCATGCATGTGCAGTGGCCCTGCGCTTCCCGGTGACTGAGCTCTCTTGCCCACCCGTGCCTGCTCTGTGGCCTCGGGCGCCGTCCACCTCTCCCAGCCCCGCAGTGCTCTCAGGAGCTCCCACTCTCCTCTTTCCATCATGTCACCCATGGCTGCTTTCCTCCTCTGAGTGTCCTGAACCCACGCTCTGTCATTCTCAGCAGGTGGGCTGTTCGTGGGGGTGCGGCGTGGGGAGCCTGGGACCTTCACATCAGTACATTTATTCTGTAAGTCTTTCTCTTTTGCCAATCTCTCATCCCCCACCAGGAAAACTAAAATAGCCAGACAGTGGTGCTTTTATTAACCAGAGATGATTTTATCATCGTTGACCCAGACCAGCCAATCAGTTCCTCTCCTCACACACTCGCACAAACATGTGTCCAGGGCTGTGCGGCTCTGAACCCGCTGACCCGCATTCTGCTATCGGGAGCCTGCAAATGGAAGATGGCTCCGGCAGAAAGAGCGTCAACAAAAACCCAGCTTCTCAGGGCAGCCGCCTCTGCGCTGCGCTCAGCTCGGGCCCGCCACCCGCCTAGCACAGCCCGTGCACCCTTCAAGGCCCAACTCCTGAGGCACCTCCTCTAGGAAGCCCTCCTGAGTTTCACCGCTCAGGCCAACTCCCTCAGCCTTCTGCCTCTGGCTGCGAGGTCTTTAGGGCCCAGCCCTGCCCGGCGTCCGCTCAAGGGTGTTTATCTCCACAGCAAGGTGGTGAATGCAGTCTCTTATGCTGAAGAGTGTGGGACAGGGCTGCCCGGGTGGCAGAGGTGGTCTGAGAGGAGTGGCAGGGCCTGGAAACCCTCACACCTCCCTCTTCCTGGGTAGAAAATCCTGGAGCGACTTTCAAGGCAACTTTCAAGAGCATGCAGGGACGCCAAGGTCAAATGCAAACATGTACCCTGCACAGACGCCAAGGTCAAATGCCCACAAGCACAAGCTCTGCTGAGCTTTCAGGCTTGCAGGACGTTGGGAAGAGCCCAGACGCTGGCTTTGGGGCTGGGAGAGATTTCCAAGCCCTCTTCTTGCCCCACTGGACGAAGGACATCATCACTCTGAGCATCTCCCTGCCTCAAGGATAAAATGAGCAAAGCCTGGTGGGGCTGCACAAGGGTTCTAATGACAAAAACGTGGGAGAAACGAGGGCTCAGCGCTGCGCGGTACGCTGAAGAAACTCTATAAGACAGACACGGGGGCAGGCAGAAGCTTCGGGCTCCTCTATGTCCAGTGGCCTAGGTAGCTGCCAGCTCCATGAAGCCTTTGTCTCTTCATCTGTGTAAAGGGGACACTCACTTCTGTCCCGCTTCATTCATAGAGTGAGAGGCGAACAGGGTACTGTGTAAGAGAACGCCCTGAGAATGGGGAAGTTCCCACAAACATGAAGCTTTGTTTGCAGATTCAGAGAAAACAACGACAGGCGGGTTTGGAGTCCTAAATTCCCGACTTCCTTGCGTTTGCACATGTAGCAGACAGGGGGAAGGCTTTGGTTCCCCAGTGTGAGCCACAGTCACCATTTCTTTACCCAGTGTGGTCAGACCTGAGACTTGGGCTGAGGCCCAAACACCATCCCGGGGGCTGGGCCCGCTAGAGCTCCTGGAACCCCAGAGGGAGCAGCCCTGTGGCCTGGGGCCCCTCTGCCTCTGCAGTCTGACATCGCACAGCCCTGAGCTCTCAGCCATGCTGCCATTAAAGCGCGGCCGTTTGACCCCCGGTTCCTTCTCAAAATATCCCTGACAGTTCCCTGGATGAAAATGCAGTGGCCCTCAATGAAAATTTATGTGACAGGCCCCAGAGGAGAGAGTCAGGGCCCTGATGGGTTTATTTAAAAGTGAAGTCACCGGGCTGGAGCCCCACCCATCGCCTCTGCTGACCCCGGCCCTGATGACAGGGCAAGCGCCCAGCTCAAGCAACAGGTCATAGTGGAAGGCTCAGCGCAAGAATTGCGTTACCCACAGCCCACAGCCTGCCAGGAGGCACAAACAGGGGTGGGCACCAGTCCCCAGACCTCGGGCCACTCAGGGTCCCCTGGGGAGCTGCCTCCTGCACCCTCCCTGCACCCCTGTGCCGTTCTGACACTGGTTGCAGTCTGGCCTTTCCTTCCCAGACCATCCCCTTCTCAAAGCAAGTCCTTCTCAGGTGCCTGACCTCCCCAGGTGGCCCCACACCCGAGGCCCAGGGTCTACCCAGTGGAAGGAGGACAGAAAGGAGCTTCCTTCCCTTGCGTGTTGAGGATCCTGTGGGGGTCCCCCTCACCTTATCACCCATTATTTTGCAGGATTGCAAAGCTGCCTCCCAGCAATCCCATCAGATGTGATCACCTAAGCGACATGGTGACCTGCAGAAGAAAAAGAGAGGGAGAGGGGAAAGGAGCCGTGACGTGCAATGTCAGGATCTGTCCTACGGGTCTGTGACCCGCCCACGCTGCCCAGTAGAACACTTGACCTTGCCGCATGGGGCTGTGGCCCAGTGTGTGACTCCCAGTTGCAAGGTGAGCCTGAGGAAGAGCGACTTGTAGCTGCGCAGGATTTGTGCCCACGAGTGCCATGTTTCTTTGATAAAAATTAAAATGGTCAATAACCTCCTAGAATAATGTGGAAAATCAGAGAGGGTTGTGCAGGACACAAGCAGTCAGAGGATGTGCACGCAGCATCGAGCCCCAGACAGGTCCCACCTCGCTCCCTTCCTCCCTCTTTCTCTTCCCTTTGGTTCTGTGGGCTCCATGGTGCTTCTCCACCCCTTCCTCCGCCTCCACACAGTGTGAGAGGAGGGAGAAGGCTCATCCTCCCCCAGCATCGTTCAACAGTACCCAGCCCAGTCACGCCGGGACCCGAAATTGACCAGATGCCGGTAGAAGGCACTGAGGGTGCCCCAGGTAGAGGACCTCCGTCACCTGGAGCATGGCATGGGGAAACTAGGCATTTGAGGGGTGTCAGGTTGGGGTTAGGGGCTTCCTCAAAGGGCTGGCAGGGAGGAGGTGGGAGGGCAGGTCCTAGACCCTAGGGGTGGACATCTAGGCAGGACATTCCTGCCTCTCCAACCCCGGGGCTTGTGGGCTAAGGTTCAGAGGCCCTCTCCCCAAGAGCACTGTGCTGGGTTGGGTCCCCTGATCTCTGCATCAGTTCCTCACAGAGTTCCCAGTTCCCTGGAATTTCTGCAACTCTGACCCCTGGAGTTCCCGGTTCTCTGGAATCTCTGGAACCTCAGCCCCTGGAGTTCCTGGCTCCCTGGAATCTCTGTAGTACTTGCCCCTGGAGTTCCCAGTTCCCTGGAATTCCTGCCTCCACATCTCTGCGTAGCCAGCCCTTAGCCACCCTTCAAAGCTGGACACACCACCCCGGCATGTGCCAGGCAGACCCCAGCCCCACGTTGCCCAGAGGCCCGCTGTTGACCGTCGATGGAGGCTTTCCCTCCTCCTCTCTCTGGTCACCTGCCTAAGGAGGCCCAAGGCCAGGTGTGGCCAGCTAGGCGACCTCAGGCTCCTGCGGCTGTGCTGGGCTCTCCTGTGCCACCTGGTGGCCAACCCCTGAATCTGCTGCAGGCTTTGCACGTCTGACGGGCTGACCACGTGGCCCCTTCTGGGTCACTGGATGCCCTCAGGGGCTCCTCTCCTCACCCTCCACGTGGGCAGCATTGCTGACCTCAGTAGCTGCCCACAGAGGCTGTGCTGCTCTCCTGCGGCTGGGGCTGAGCCCTGGGTTCAGATGGGGGACGAGGGCTCCCTGTCCTTGGCGTCAAGCTGTCCAGTCTGTTTGCTCTTGCTGCCCTGTGCTTGGCCTCTAGGGTGCCACCTTCCACCCAGCCCTCACTGAGCCTCAGGGCAGCCCACTGCACAAATTGGAGGCGCACTCCTGGGCCTGGCTGTAGTCTTGGGTGTCTGCCTCAGGTGTATCCCACGTCCACAAGGGCCTATGGGACACGTGTGCCTCTTGGGGCCCTCATCCTCCCAGGAGGACCCCGGAAAGGCAGAGAGTGGCCTTGACTCCATCTTTACTCAAAAATCTTAGTCTTAATCAGCAACACGAGATGGCATCCACCTCGGGTGTGGGAGGCCCTCCTGGTCCTCATGGGAACAGAATCCCTGATGCCTCCAAGTCTTCAGTGGCCTGTGTCCTCGCTGCCCAGCGACACGCTTCTCACCTGACTGGGGACTGGGTTGGGAGCTCACTGCTCAATCCTGGAGGGGCTGCAGAAGTTGGCACAGTGCTTGGTGTATGGGGCAGGTGGACATGCCGCCAGCCATGGCCAGCCACACCCACTGCCAGGCTGCTTATGCCAGCCCTGCTTCCCTCATAGGACAGCGGACTCCAGCTCCAGCAGCCTCCCCAGGACAGCTGGTGTCTCTGGTCACTGCCAGGGCTGGGATCCATGGCAGGCATGGCAGATGCAGATCTGCCCACAGCTGGGAGGCTGCCAAGGCCAGAGGCAGGTGGAAAGAAGCCCATCACCTGGGCAGAGGCCCCAAGGGCAGATCCTGGGCTCACCTGCAGCCCCTGGCTCCTGTCCCCACAGGCCAGGCAGAGATGCTCAAAGCCTGTAGAATCTGCTTCCTGGCTGGAACCATGAGCCTTGTGGGAGGCTGTTAGCTGGCTCTTAATGTGCAGCAACCCCGAGGTCTCTGAGCCTGATGTCCAGCCGAGGAGCATGCAAGCCCCAGCCTGAGAAGCTTCCAGGAGCCCTCAGGCCGCCATCAGACAGGGGGAGATGTCAGGGTTGGGAGGAGTCCAGAGGTTGCCCAGCAATGGCCACCCCAGGGGGGGCCTGAAGTCCCTGTAACTTGTAGTGGGGGGACTGTGAGGGTTCCCCTCGCCCCAGCCTTGCCCCCAGATTCTGTGACGCATCGGGATTCTGCCCTTCCCCCACCTTCAGTGTGTGCACCTGCTGCTGCAGAAACGGACCAGAGGGGAGCAAACACGCATGTGCTGGTGCCACACAGGCTCCCTGTGCCCTTCCACAGATGGACGGGGTGGGGATGGCAGGAACACACGCCAGTCAGGTGGCCCCGGATCCAGTGCCTGCACCTCACTGCTCAATATGCAGGTATGCAGGTGGCCTCCGCAGTGATGGTGTGAGGTGTGCCACATGCATGGGGCCAGGGAGCTGCGGGTGTCTCTGTAGGGCTGTCCCAATGCCCCAGCTGCAGAATGATGAGCACTGGGAAAGTGCCCCCCCGAGACCCCCTCCCTGGGACCCGGGTCTGCCTGCTCTCACCAGGAAGATGTCCTTTCCCTGTGTTTGACGGCTTGGACTGAGGAGGGCTGGTCAGGACACACCCCTGGACTGTACACACCTGGAAACACACCCCTTCCTTCGCCCAGCTCTGCAAAAGTGAACCTCAGGACTTCCTCCACCCCTAACAGCACCTTGGAGAGAACCCTGTCCAGCACTTGGCAGGTTTCAGCTATTGAGAGTAGCGTCTTGACCTGCTTCTTCCACAAACTGTCTGGGTATCCTGAGAAGCACAGCCCACTTAGTTAGCTTCATCAAGCTTTATGTTTCTTAGATTAATTAATTTTAGAAAAATAGAGAACTTAAGCTCCGTTACACCAAGGACACACTGCTTTCAATATGTATGAGCATATAACAGATTAGCATGCAGAGGCTCTGACGAGGCCTGCAGCAAATGTATCTGACTTTATTTAACCTAGTTTTTGCCAGTTATTTTCAGGTAATATCTATTAGCATCCACCAAATAGAGACTCACGGGACTGAAGTGGCCAACTCATCCCAGGAATTTCATGGGACTTTCTTGGTTTTAGCAGTGGAAGTTCCACAGCCCTGGAAACCCCTTAGTTTCAGGCAAACCAGGACAGTTGGTCATCCTACACAAAACTCACTTTGGGAAGCTGCCCTGATGAATTATTTCCAAAGCACATTCCACTTAATTCTCCCTTCCCTTCCTCAGACACTTAAGAGAAAGAAATTAAAAAAAAAAAAGGCAGGATGAGAGCTGCAGGATGATGGAGTGAAGCTAAAAGCCCAAGTTCACAGGGAGGGAGTGGCATGCTGGGAGGGTGGAAGGGGTGGTCCCGTCATTATCCTCAGAAAGGTGGTGCCCCCACTCCCCCAGAGGAGATGGGAGCATCCATCAGGAGACTTCGTGACCCTGTGCAGACACTGAAAGATTCCTGGATACCCAAAAGCCCAAGATAATTCACGAGGCTTATATTTCATTCGAGACTTCACAATTATTTATTGGAAAAACATCTTCTCTAGGAGGAGAGGAAGGAGAGAGAGCGTTTCTCCTCCTCCTCCTCTTCCTCCTCCTCCCTGTCTCCAGGCAGCTTGGCAAAAAGCTGCATTCCATCCCCATCCCGGTCCCTGGGGCCCATCTCGCTGACAAGGTAGAGCCCTGTCCCCAGGTCACACCACAGAGGAAGCCCCTGGGTCACTGCAGCCGCTGCCACAGGATGCCCCTGACCAGTGTCAGGTCCAGCACGTAGGGGATACGGGGAAGTATTTCTTTCTTTTAGACATATTGACCTATTTTTTTTTAACTTTCAATTCAGTGCACTTAAAGCGTAACAATAAGGTGGGGAAAATCTAATTTTGAAACGCCCACAATTCTCTCCACCCTAACAAATTGTGTTCGCTTTTCAGTCTTTGTTGCTGGCTATTGTACATGCATATATATAATTGTTCCAGAGGCAAAACCATGGTGGAAATAGAAGTTTACGTTTTACTTTTTTCAATAAACACATCCTTTAAAAATTCTCCTTATTATCATTTGGTCTTCATAATTATTTCAGAGAAAGGGTACAAGCATTCCAGCGAGAAAACGCAGGGTGATTACTCGCCCTTTACCCTGTTTGGGTTTTGAGCTTAATCCTAATTGTTCATCGTATGGCCAATGCTCTAATGAGCATCTCTGCAGTAGGTTGGTGCACAAGTAATTGCGGTTTTTGCAGTTACTTTCAATGGCGAAAACCGCAATAAGTTTTGGACCAACCTAATATATCAACTTTTTCTTCTGTCTGGATTATTTACATACTGAAGAGTGAAATTTGGATCAGCTTCCCTGTGACGACTCAGACCCATTATGACAATGACCACAAACACGCCAAAGTCAGAATGTCAGTTGATTATTGCAGCTGGGCACCAAGGTCACAGTGCTGATTTTGCTTTTTTATTCATTTTTATGAACACAAGGGAGCACATAAACCGTGTACAAAATTAAGAATAACTGCCGAGTAACATCAGTGGAGATGCAGAGGAAGTGCCCCTGAAAATCATTTTTATGTAAGCAGTGCAAACGCTGCAAAAAACAAAAGTCAAAATAAACTTTTTCAGAACTCTGGAAATTAAGGCTTGTGACAACTCAGGGAGCATTTATTCAGGAAAAATGGCTGAACACTCTAAGAACAGTGAGATTTGTGGCACTGTAACTTGCCCTAGCCAAACCCCTCTCTCCAGCTCCGCAATAACCCTGGAAGTCAAAGATCCTGCAATCACAGTGAGGACCAGCAGCCTGGCAGACGAGCCAGGGGGCAGAATGCAGTTGGAGCTCCTGCAAAGCCCCATTCCCAGAGAACTGCCATTACTCAGCCTGTTCATTCCAGCTGTTTGGCAATTGTTTATTATGACAACAGCTTGAGGTGATGAAACAATAGAGGTAAACAGCAAGATGATTGGGAAAAAAAAAAAAAAAAAAAACTAAAAGGAAAAGCTTGGGGAAGAAGTATCCAGAAGGGGGCTTGGAGAAACTCCAACACATCTGTGGGACTCTAGAAGGCCACATGCATGCTCAGGAAAGACCCACCACTGGCTGAATTCGAGGTGATATGAGGGTACGAAATGAAGGCTTGTGCCCTGTTGTAACCTGCTTGTCCGAGAGTTGAAAATTGCCCCCACACAGAAGCAGGGCCCCTCAGCAAAGGCTGTGAAACTTACTGCTTCTAGGTAGTCGAGGAAATTACCCAGTTATGATCTGCCAGCTAGGCTGAGTACAGACCTCGGTGGCCAACACAGGACAGATAACACAGAAATAGCTCAGGAAAGCCACTAAGCAAGCCAACAGCAACAGCAACAACAAACCCTGAGGAGAAGGAGACTCTAATTTCCAGAGCTGGCGTATTATATTATTTTACATGCTCAATTTTTGACAAAAAATGAGGAGGCAAGCAAAGAAACACACAAGTACGGTCTGTCAGGGGGATTAGAGCAGAAGCACAGGTGTCAGATTTATGTCTCTGTGCTAAAAACCCTCAATAAACTAGGTATTGATGGAACGTATCTCAAAATAATAAAAACTATTTATGACAAATCTACAGCCAGTATCATACCGAATGGGCAAAAACTGGAAGCATTCCCTTTGAAATCTGGCACTAGGCAAGGATGCCCTCTCTCACCACTCCCATTCAATATAGTATTGGAAGTTCTAGCCAGAGCAATCAGGCAAGAAAAAGAAATAAAGGGGATTCAATTAGGAAAGGAGGAAGTCAAAGTGTCTCTATTTGCAGACGACATGATTGTATATCTAGAAGACCCCATCCTCTCAGCCCAAAATCTCCTGAAACTGATAAGCAACCTCAGCAAAGTCTCAGTATACAAAATCAATGTGCAGAAATCACAAGCATTCCTATACACCAATAACAGACTTAAAGACAGCCAAATCAAGAACCAACTGCCATTCATAATTGCTACAAAGAGAATAAAATTAACAAAGGGTGTAAAGGACCTCTTCAAGGAGAACTACAAACCACTGCTCAACGAAATAAGAGAGGACACAAACAGATGGAGAAATATTCCATGTTCATGGCTAAGAAGAATCACTACCTTGAAAATGGCCATACTGCCCAAAGTAATTTATAGGTTCAATGCTATCCCCATCAAGCTACCAATGACCTTCCTCACAGAACTGGAAAAAATCACCTTAAACTTCATAGGGAACCAAAAGAGAGCATACATAGCCAAGACAATCCTAACAAAGCTGGAGGCATCATGCTACCTGACTTCAAACTATACTGCAAGGCTACAGTAATCGAAACAGCATGGTACTGGTACCAAAACAGAGCTATAGACCAATGGAACAGAACAGAGTCCTCTGAGGCAACACCACACATCTACAACCATCTGATCTTTGACAAACCTGACAAAAACAAGCAATAGGGAAAAGATCCCTGTTTAATAAATGACGTTGGGAAAACTGGCTAGTAGTGTGCAGAAAACAGAAACTGGACCCCTTCCTGACACCTTACACTAAAATTAACTCCAGATGGATTAAAGACTTAAACGTAAGACCTAACACCATAAAAATCCTAGAAGGAAACCTAGGTAAAACCATTCAGGACATACGCATGGGCAAGGACTTCATGACTAAAACACCAACAGCTTTGGCAACAAAAGCCAAAATAGACAAATAGGACCTAATTAAACTCCAGAGATTGTGTACAGCAAAAGAAACAATCATTAGAGTGAACCAGCAACCAATAGAAAGGGAAAAAAATTTTGTAAGCTACCCATCTGACAAAGGGCTAATATCCAGAATCTACAAAGAACTGAAAGAGATTTCCAAGAAAAAAACAAACAAATCCATTCAAAAGTGGGCAAAGGATACGAACAGACACTTTTCAAAAGAAGATATATATGAGGCCAACAAACGCATGAAAAAATGCTCATCACCACTGGTCATTAGAGAAATGCAAATCAAAACCACACTGAGATACCATCTCATGCCAGTTAGAATGGTGATCATTAAAAAATCTGGAGACAACAGATGCTGGAGAGGATGTGGAGAACTAGAAACACTTTCACACTGTTGGTGGGAGTGTAAATTAGTTCAACCATTGTGGAAGACAGTGTGGCAATTCCTCAAGGACCTAGAAATAGAAATTCCATTTGACCCAGCAATCTCATTACTGGGTATATATCCAAAGGATTATAAATTGTTCTATTATAAAGACACATGCACATGTATGTTCATTGTGGCACTGTTTACAGTAGCAAAGACCTGGAACCAACCCAAATGCCCATCAATGACAGACTGGACAAAGAAAATGTGGCACATGTACACCACAAAATGATGAGTTTGTGTCCTTTGTAGGGACATGGATGAATCTGGAAACCATCATTCTCGGCAAACTGACACAAGAACAGAAGATCAAAGATGGTGTTGAACAATGAGAACACATGGACACAAGGAGGGGAGCATCACACACTGGGGTCTGTTGGGGGGAACTAGGAGAGGGACAGTGGGGATCAGGGAGGGATAGTATGGGAGGAAATGGCAGATATAGGTGATGGGGGGATGGAGGCAGCAAACCACCTTGCCATGTATGTGCCTATGTAACAATCCTGCATGATCTGCACATGTACCCCAGAACCTAAAGTAAAATAAAATAAATAAATAAATAAATAAAGGACACTACATCTAACGAACTGAAGAAAAATATGAGAATTGTGCCTCATGAAATAGAGAAGATTAATAAAGAGATATAAATATGTTTTTCTTTAAAAACCACATAGAAATTCTAGAGTTGAAAAGTATAGTAACTGAAATAGAAATTTCACTAGAGGCAGTCAATGGCACATTTGAGCTGGCAGCAGAAAGAATCAACAAGCTTGAAGATAGGTCCATGAAGTTTTTTTCAATCTGAGAAAACAAAAATAAAAAGAATGTGGAAAAATAAACAAAACCTTGGAGACCTGTGGGCCTAGCAGCAAATACATAGTGGGACTCCCTGAAAGGGAAGAGAAAGAAAAGGGGGCAGAAAGAACATTTAAAAAACAACGACCAAAAGGTCCACACATGATGAAAAACCTTAATCTATACATCTAAGAAGCTTAATAAATTCCAAGTATAATAAATGGAAAGAGATCCACACCTAGACACCTCATAGTCAATTCCCAAAAGCCAAAGACCAAGAGGAGTCTTGAAAGCAGCAAGAGAGAATCAACTCATCACATACACACATCCTCAGTAACATTAACAGTGAATTTCTCACCAGAAGCCATAGATGCCAGAAGGCAGCAGGATAACATATCTGAAGTGCTGTAAAGACTGTCAATCATGAATTCAATATTTAGCAAAACTATCACTCAAAGAGAAAGAGAAATTGAGACATTTCCGGATTAAAAGAAAAAACCTGAGAGAATTTGTCACTAGCAGTCCTTCCTTACAAGAAGCATACACCTACTATGTGCCCACAAAAATTTAAAATAAAAAATTTTAATGAAAAAAGGAAATAATGAAGGAAATATTTTGGGCTAAAATGATAAGATAAATACAGAGTAACTTGAGTCCACATGGAAAAATAAAGAGCACCTGTAAAGCTAAGTGTATAGGTAAATATAAAAGATGGCATACATATATCATTGTTTGGAACTTACTTTTCCCTATCTGATTTTAAAAATCAACTGCAAAAAGCAATCATTATAAGTCTGTGTTGATGGATAGTTCTTTAAGTTTTGATTTTGACTAGCATCCCATTGAATAAATACCACAATCTATCTACCCATGGTACACTGAAGGACACTTGGGGTGATTGCAAGGAGTGCTGCTGTGAAGATTATGAAGATTGCCCTAGTACCCATGGGCACAAGTCTCTCTAGGGCATATGGAGAGTGAAATTCCATTCATAGGAATGCATATCCTCAAATGCAATGGAAAATGTCACACGTTTCCAAAGTGGTTGAAACAATTCATACTCCCACAGCGGTATATGAGTTCCTATTGGGCCACACTGTCAGCAATACTCTGCACTGTCATGGTTTTTTATTTATCAGTCTGGTGGGTGCGTGATGGTATCTCACAATGGTTTGATTTGCATTTCTCTGGTCACTGATGAGGTGGAGCACATTTTCATTCTTCTATTGGTCGTTTGGAATTCTGCTTTTATGAAGTGCTGCTTACGTCTCTTGCCTATTTTTTTCTACTGTATTATTATTTTGTGGGAATTCTTTTTTTTTTTTTTTTTTGAGACAAAGTCTCACTCTGCTGTCACCCAGGCTGCAGTGCAGTGGTGTGATCTTGGCTTACTGCATCCTCTGCCACCTGGGTTCAAGCAACTTTCCTGCCTCAGCCTCCTGTACTCAGGAGGGTTACAGGTGCCTGCCACCATGCATGGCTAATTTTTGTATTTTTAGCAGAGACAGGCTTTCACCGTGTTGGTCAGGCTGCTCTCGAACTTCTGACCTCAAGTGATCGCCTACATTGGCCTCCCAAAGTGCTGGGATTACTTTGAGCCACCGTGGCTGGCCAGGAATTCTTTACGTATTCTATAACTTGAGTCCTTAGAAGATAGGCGTGTGGCAAATATCATCTCTCACTTTGTGGCTTGTCTTTCCTTCTACAATGATAGGCTTTGATGAGCTAGAGGGGGCTACATTTATTGTAAACCAGTGCAATTATATTTTTCTTAATGGTTACTTATTTCTGTGTCTCATGAAATTCCTTTCTACTTCATGATTATGAAGATAAATTCCTATAATATCTTATGAAAGCTTTATAGTTTGACTTTTGTTTTCAGCTTTTGTTTTGACCTGCCTGAAATGGAGTTTTGCATATGATGTGAGGTAGGGATCTGCTCAGTTACTAGAGCTGTATAACAAATTAGTCCAAAACTTTGCTGTATAAAACAATCATATATTCTACTCATAGATTTTGTGGGTGAGGAATTCAGAAAGGGTCCGTAAGTTAAGTTTTTGTTTGTTTATTGTTTGAAGTCTTGCAATGACTGGGTTCTGAGAAGCTTTTGAAGGTCAAAAGCCAGAACCATCTCATCCACTCACATACCTGCCATTTGATGCTGTCAGTCAGCTGGAGAGCTGTTTCTCTGCACATGGGGTGGCAGTTTCTCTATATGGTCTGGTTTTGACTTCCTCTCAGTGCAGTGGCTGGGTTTCAAGGACAAGTATCAAGAGAGTGGGGAAAGACAGAGAGAGAGAGAGAGTCAGATGGAAGCTTTATTACCCTTTTTGACTTAGCCTCAGCAGTCACTTCTGGGCATGCTGTTGTTTGTGGTATTTGTAAAGGTCTGCCCTGGTGCAAGGGGAGAGAACGCAGATCCAGGTCTCAATGGAGAAGTGTCAATGTCACCTTGAAAGGACAGGCTGTGGGATGGGAGCTATGCAGGTGTGGTCATGTTTGAAAAATATAATCCATCGTGGCATACAATTTCATTTTTCCATGTGGATATCCAATGTACACAGGACCAGTTATGGAAATGTTAATCCTTTTCTCACTGATCTGAAATGCCACTGCTTGCACATATTGAGGTCCTGGATATGGGATCTTCTGTTTCAAGATGTTGTTTTCTGTTCTGTTGTTCTATGAGTCCCTCCTTAGGCCAGTGTCACACTTTCTCAGGTATCATGGAATTATAAGTATAGATGTCTCATAGATCAAGTACCTTTTGTGTGATTATTTCTCAAAAATGTCTTAATTCTTCTTGGCCCTTCATGTTTTCATATATATTTTTGTGTCATTTGGTGTCAGATTCCACCCTACCCCTTGTGTCTCCTTATCCCCCTCCAAAAAAAAAAAAACCTGTGGACATTTGTTTTTTGGGGGATTTTAAAGTTTTTTTTAACTTTTATTTTAAGTACAGGGGAACGTGTGCAGGTGTGTTACATAGGTGAGCTTATGTACTACAGTTTGTTGTACGGATTATTTCCTCACCCAGGTATTAAGCTTAGTACCCATTAGTTATTTTTCCTGATCCTTTCCCTGCTTCCACCCTCCACCCTCCGATGGACCCCAGTGTGTGTTTTTCCCCTCTATGTGTCCATGTGTTCCCATCAGTTAGCCCCCACTTACAAGCGAGAACATGTGGTATTTGGTTTTTTGTTCCTGTGTTAGTGCTAAGGATATGGCCTCCAGCTCCATCCATGTTGCTGTAAAGGACATGATCTCGTTCTTTTTTATGGCTACATGGTTCCATTGTGTACATGTATCATATTTTCTTTGTCCAGTCTATCAGTGATTGGCATTTAGGTTGATTCCACGTCTTTGCTATTGTGAATAGTGTTGCAATGAACATACGCATGCATGTGTCTTTATAACAGAATGATTTGTATTCCTTTGGGTATATATCTGCTAACGGGATTGCTGGGTTCAATGGTATCTCTGTCTTCAGGTCTTTGAGGAATTGCCATGCTGTCTGCCACAGTGGTGGAACTAATTTATACTCCCACCAACAGTGTATAAGCATTAAAAACTCTGGGCATTTTGCTGGGATTGCATGAAATCTATATCCCTATTTGGGAAGAATGTGTATCTTTATACATTAGCTATTTCTCATCCATAAACTTAATGTATTCTTCCATTTGGGAGGCTGAGGAGGAAGAATCACTTGAACCCAGGATGTGGAGGTTCACACCATTAGACACCAGCCTGAGGAACAGAGTGAGACTCTGTCTCAAATAAACAAATAAATAATAAACAAACAAATATATAAATAATGCCTTCATAAAAAATTATCTTTTTCCATTATAGAAATCTTGTACATTTAGTTCAAGCTTATTTCCAGGGACCTTTTTTTTTTTTTTTAATGATCTGTTTTTCTGGGGTTTTTTTCCTAATTATTTCTGGAATGTAAAATGTAATTGATCTTTGTATATTGATTTTGTATTCAGTAACCGTGTTACATTCTTATTAATTCTAATAAATTCAACTTAGATTCTTTATGCACTGTTAGACACACAATCATAATATCTGTGAACAGTGCGGGAGCTGGAAGCAGCTCATAAAACTGGGACCCCCATGTGGGTGGTTACAAGTGGCTTTGGCTCTCTCTAGTCGGTCCTATGTCAGAAGCAGGGACAGAAATTAGGGAAGATGTCAGCTGTTCATTGAATCCTGGCCACCTGGGGTCAGTTGTCACAAAGGTTCTTGTTTGGCTTCCTGGACAGGTTGCTGGAGATGGTGGCCTCCCTTCCTCCGGATCTGGCTTATTGACAGCAAGCTGGTGTTGAGGCTGGTCCCTGTAGGTCAGAGCCCTGTTTCTATACACGGCTTGACCATTGTCCATTTAAGTACTCAGCTTGTCACTCCACAGCAGGTAACTAAAGGAAGTGTGGAGATCACTCATCTTCCCACCTGGCTTCTCTGTTCTCAGCTGTAAGGCTAAGTCAGTACCCCCCACCTAACTCCGTCGTAAGCAGGGTCAGTATTAAGTGATCCTGTACGATATTTTCACCTGGTTTCCAAGAAAGGGTCTGAGTGATTTGGAGAGTAATTTTTTTTTTGTTTGGAAATAAATTATTGTTAAAATATATATATATCAAAGTTTGAGAAAAAATAAGCATTCAAGGTCTCTGATTTGATTGAAGAAAGCTTCAACATGGTGCCTCTCTGCTGTGACACAGTCATTTTTGTCATTGGTGGACCTGCTTTTCCTACAGAAGTGGAGGAGCCCTGTGTGACACTGGTAGAATCCAGGTAAAGGAGCTTGTGCTCAACCATAATTTCTTAAAATACATATTTTGATTTGTACCAAAGAGCTTTCATCTTCTCCTCCTTTGTAAACATCACACAGCTTTTGAGCCCGTTTGTGTTGGTTTTCGTTGAACTGCCCTGGGTTTTATCAGCCCAGAGACATTCCCTCCAGGACTCCTCCGGGTACCACCTCCAGAGCAGTAATCAGGGCAAAGCTTAATTAGAGAGAAAAACTTCCAGAAAGGGCAACTCCATCCCTTTTTATGGTAAAATAAACACATTTCCAAAACGGGCCTTTCCTTTAATTAAATTCTCTGCAATGTGGCAGCTGCTTGGGAGGTATTTTTGCATATCTGAGTTTAAGAAGATGTATGTACATAGAGGTGATGTCACATTTGGAATGATGAGTGTTTACAAGACCAAGTTTATGAGTTTACTAACTTGCAAGCCAGCTATCTTCATACCAGAAAGAGACAAAGTAGCGTCCAAGCCTGGGCCTTCCCACAACCAGTCATCTCGTAAAAACAGGCGAGGTGGGCCTCAGGAGAGACGCAAATGTCTGGGGGGGACACAGAAGCTGAACAGGAATGTGGGAATGGGGGCTGCCGGCCCCTGGCGCTCAGGGTGAGGCCCCACCGTGGAGCTGGGGCCCAGGGAACTTGCGGATTTACCCCAGAGGTTATCCAGGATAGACGTGTCCAGTCTGGGCATGCAAGCAAAGCGTACACGGGCCCCTCAGGGAAGGTCTTTCCCCTCCTGCTGGGAGGCAGGGTCCCCAGCGCCCGGTGACCTCGGCCTTGCAATTGCGCAAACCTCAGGACGGTTCATCCCAGGCTCCGCACTGGTGCTGGAGCATCAAGAAGACCCTTTTAGGGGGGTCCATATGGGCCTTCTAATTTAACCCTCTCCTCTGCCACAGCCACCCAAAGCCAGAACCCATCCCTGCGGAGCTCCTGCAGCGGCGCTCACGTGGCCTTCGAGAAGATTCCCCAAGGTCACCTGTGTCACAGCCGGGGACAACTCCCTCCCACCCAAGAAAGCTCAAAGACAAAACCAGCGCCAGGAAGGGTCCCTCCGCCCGCCCGCGGTGCTGCATGCAGGGCGCAGGCTACACCCTGGCTGGCAGAGCCCCGGGGCTTCCAGCGGCGCAGCCTGGGGAGGGAAGGGGTCCAGCCCATCGGGGCCTCCGGGACAGCTCTCCTTGGATGCTCAGGGCCTTGCACCGTCACACCCTGGCACGCTGGGGCCCACGCTGTCCTCTCCATCGTTCGTGCAGCTCCCGACCTGCCCCTTCCCAGTAGAACAGGGGCACTAGCGATGTCCTTGCTGCCCCCTCCTCCCTCCAAGGCAAGTCTCCTCCCTGCGGTCCTCCCCGCTGCCTCTCCCACCCCGCGTCAGCCCCCCACCCCCCATTCCCCCATCCTCGGGCGGCCTGTTTCTCCTCTGCACCCTCGCATCCTCTCAGACCCACAGCAAGGTGACGTGCGGGGAGGGGCCGGCCAAAACCCAGGCTCGCCCACAGAACGGCGGGACCCCTGCTGCGGTGGTGGGAGATGCGTGCAGGGCCCCAGCCCTGGGGTAGGCTCCTCAGCCTCTGCGTGGGGCCGCCCTGCTCCTCCCCTGGTCTAAGCCCCTGATCACACCTGCCCTGCGCATCCAACAGCCCCAAGGTGCAAATGCAGGTACCGGGACCCTCTCGGTGACCCAGGACATGCTCAAGTCACCTTCTTCCTGGCGCGCGCACACACACACTCACACACCTAAATTCAAAACTATCCCAGGCCATTTGGGGAGCAAGATTTGCTCGCCCCGGGGCTGCGTCCTTGCACGAGGGCTCCAAGCTCAGGGCGGGTGGGGTCAGGCAGGGACTGAGGCGCGGCAGGGCGGGGGGGTCCAGGCAGGCCCCCGGGGCAGGCGCATGGGGCGACCGCAGAGCACCAGGACAGATGGCTCGGGTCAGTGTTCCCTGGAGACCCCTCCAAGAAACCCTCCTGGAAGCCTGTGCCGCCGCACAGCCACGTTTGTCCTCTTCAGGTGGAAACAGGGCCAATCTGACACTTCCCAATCCGCCCCTGCGCACCCCCAGCCCCTGCACCCATGCAGGTGGGCGCCGCCCTGGGAAACCCTGTCTCCTTCCCCGGCAGCATCACCTGCCATCTGCACTGGCACCTGCTGCTGCTCTCCAAGCACACGTGGGGACGCCCACTTGTGGGCGCAGGAGATGGATGTGGAGGACCAGGAAGAGGGAGGCGGGGCCATTTTCTGCCGCATCGGAGGCCTGCGCCTCCTGCATTACACCCCAGTAGAGACAGCCCTGGATTTTAGAGCCAGTAACGCCTTGAGTCACTGTGAAAGGCTCTGACCCATTCCTGAGGAGACCCTCCCTCTTCTGCCTGGTTCAGGCATCCAGGTCCGAGGGCCGGCAGGGACCAGAGCATCTGACTCCCGGGAAGCCTCATGACCCCGAGAAAGGAGCATAAATGTGGCCTAACAAGAATGCCCTTCTCACCCCCAGCACCCTCGCCTCTGCAAGCATCCCCGGCGAGGGCACAGGCAGGGCACGCTGCTGAAACATAATTTAAGAACACAAAAAAACAATATGAGGCTTATTTCTTAGCATGTTGAGTGGAGAGAGGGTCAAAACAAAACAGAAAACCAAACTAAACGGGTTTCGAAACTGGAGGAGGAAGGAGCTTTGTAAGTGCCCAAGGAGAATCTAATTAGAGACTTCAACTAGAGTTCTGCAAATGAATTATTTACAATTCTTCAGAGGGACATGATTATAATAATAACCTTTACAATGCCGAAATTAAGCTTATTATGCTCTTTTCGTCTGCCCCAGAAATTCTCTGAGGTCTGTCGTCAGGCGAGATTCGGGGAGCAAGGGCTGCCTCCCGCTCCTGGGAGCCTCGGGCCCTGGCTCAGCCCAGAGTCGAGGATGTGTCCAGACGGGCGTTTGAAAGGGAAAGCCAGCAAGCACATCTTTCTGCCCTTTGTCTCTCTCTTGTGACTTGAGGATGCTCTCGGTCAGGCTTGAGGAGTTGTAGAGGCTCCAAGAAGAAATCCCAGCATCTGCTCCTAGGGTGGGCAGGCCCCGGAACTGCTGAATTTAAAATAAGCTGTGTGAACAGAATAAGAAGAGGGTAGAAGTGCTATAAAAATGTGACTCCAAGCAGGAGATTTGTCATGGCCTCCTTGGCACGTGCGGCTCCTGCTGGAAATTGAGGGTCAGTCTGTTTAGAAATCAGCATATCCCAGGGGCTAAGCGGCTCATGCTGGTCCTCACAGATCCCCCCACAGGGGTGCAAAGGGTAAATGCTGCGCCTGATCATCCCTCTTCAGGCCCTGCATGGCT
The DNA here is from genome assembly GCA_004027835.1 of Alouatta palliata. Lineage (NCBI taxonomy): Eukaryota > Metazoa > Chordata > Mammalia > Primates > Atelidae > Alouatta > Alouatta palliata. Next base: position 19,586 of record PVKV010020722.1, read on the forward strand.
GTCCTTCGATTTTATTAACTTTCTCCTCGACGTGGGCCAGGCCTCCACCTAGCCCTTTCCTGCCTCAGCTCCCCCAGGGCACAGCTGCAGCCGGGGCTGACTCTGCAGGTTCTCAGGCACTGCGGGGGCCACGTCTGGTCACTGCACCCAAGCTGCATCCCAACTCCACACCACACCTGTAGCGAGTGAATGGTGGCCCCCACACGCCCACGTCCCAGCACCTGTGAATGTTTCCTTATTTGGAGCGAGGACCTTTACGATGTGATTAAATGAAGGATGTCCAGATGAGATGATCCCGGGTGATCTGGGAAGATTCTAAGCAGCCAATGACAGATGTCCTCCTAAGAGACAAGGAGAAGACACAGGAAGAGGAAAGGGCCATGCCGGTGCAGAGATGGAGGCAGAGATGGAGGAGAGGTTGGAGCCACCATAAGGTGGAACAGACGAGAGTATTCTCCATGAGACCCTTTGGGGAAGCACAGCCCTGACACACCTTCATTTGGGACTTCTGGCCCCCAGAGCTGAAGAGAGTAAGTTCCTATTGCTGAAGGCACCCAGGTCATGGTACTCTGTGGCAGCCTCAGTCCTGTCAGCCTCCCCCAGTGATCCGTCTCCATCTGTCTCTGCCACTGCCCTCCCTCCCTGAGAACACAGTGGTGGGTGGTCATGCCCTGTCCCACCTGCTCACTCACACAAGCCTCATCCTTGGCCCATCTGTAAACTGGTACCTGCTTGAGCAGGACCCTGGTTGCAAGTGCCAGTGTCAGCCAGAGCAGCCTGACAGGCTCAGGGGCCCAGCAAGGGCAGGGAGGCCCACAGCAGGAGACGCAGGGCCCTCTTGCCAGTTGCAGCCAGAAGACGCAGGAGGGCCTGTGATGAGCTCTAGCTACGTCGGATGTGCAGCCACGTCTCATCCCTGGAGCAGTCCCTGGGACAATACGGGTGGCTCAGTCTTGGACCAGGTTGTGCAGGCAGCTCCGGGCTCCCAAGCAGGAGGGAGCAGCGAAGACATGGAGGTAGGCTGTGCTGGTGAGGACTCTCCAGAGTGGCCGAACCAATAGAATGCATGTCAGGCAGCTCAACAGGGAGAACTGGCTCATATGATTACAAGGTAAAGCTCCACAATGGGCTGTCTACAGACTTGCAAAAGAGGGAAGCCGGTGGTCCAAAAGTCTCAAAGCCAGGGAAACTGACGGTACAGCCCTCAGCCTGCGGTCAAAGGCCCGAGAGTCCCCGGGAGGCTACTGGTGCAAGTCCCAGAGTCCAAAGGCTGGAGAACCTGGAGTCTGATGTCCAAAGGCAGGAGGAGAAGACGCAATCAGCAGGCATGGGAAGAGAATGCAGAGAGTAAGTTCGTACCCCCTTCTTCCGCCTGCTTTGTACCAGCTGCACCAGAAGCCAACTGGATGGGGCTCACCCACACTAGGGTGGGTCTTCCCCTCCCAGTCCACAGACTAGAATGTCAGTCCCAGCTGGCAACACCCTCACAGATACACCGGGAACAATGCTTCCCTCAGATCTAGGCATTCCTCAGTCCACTCAAGTTGACACTGACTATTAACCATCATGCAGATGAAAAAGATCCAAACCCTGTAAAATATTTGAAGAGATTTATTTCGAGCCAAATGTGAGGACCATGAACCATTATACAAGCCACAGGAGGTCCTGAGAACATGTGTCCAAGGTGGTTGGTTTGCAATGTGCTTGTATATGTTTTAGGGAGACATAAGACATCACACATATATGTGAGGTGTGCATTGGTTCAGACCAGAAAGTTGGAATAATGTGGAGTGAAGTGGGGACTTACAGATCATAGGCGGATTCAAAGATTTTCTGATTGGTGATTGGTTAAAAAGGTTAAGTTATCCAGAGAGCTGGAATCAATAGAAAGGAATGTCTGGGTTAAGATAAGGGGTTGTGGAAACCACAGTTTTTATTATATAGGTGAAGTCTCTTAGGTGGCTACCCTTAGAGGCAATAGAGACCTTTAGAAGGTTTTAGATTCTCAGTTAATCTCTTTAGGAGCAGAAAACAAAGGCCTGAAAAAAAAAAAAAAAAGAGAATTCTTCCATCACAAGAGACAGCTTTGCGGGACCATTTCAAAATACGTAAAACAAATACATTTTGGGATAAAATACTTTGATATTTCTTCAGAACCTGCTGTCCTGTGATGCTGTGCTAAGGCCAGGTTGGAATTTGATATCTTTTTTTTTTTTTTTGATATGTGCCTTTTTTTTTTTTTTTTTTTTTTTTGAGACAGAGTCTCATTCTGTTGCCCAGGCTAGAGTGCACTGGTGCGATCTCAGCTCACTGCAGCCTCTGCCTCCCGGGCTCAAGCGGTTCTCCTGACTCAGCCTCCCGAGTAGCTGGGACTACAGGCAAGTGCCACCACACCGGGCGAATTTTTTGTATTTTTAATAGGGATGGGGTTTCACAACGTTGGCCAGATGCGTCTTGAATTCCTGACCTCAGGTGATCCACCTGGCTTGGCCTCCCAAAGTTCTGGGATTACAGGCATGACTCACCGCACCTAGCAAGAGTCAGCTTTGTCAGTCTTAAGATGTGTGTTTTAAGGCTAATGCTGGTCAGCTGTGCCTGAACTCACAAGGACAAAGGCATCCTGAGCCATGTCTGACCACTTCTTGGCCATTGTGCCCTGAATTAAGTTTTTAGGTTTCTTTATAATCCCCTTAACTGAGAAGGGGGTCAATCCAGCCAGCTGCAGAGCTTAGGGTTTTATTTGTGGTTCACATGGAGAACCTGCAAGTCAGCAGCTCCCTGGTATGTGTCCACCTTCAGACACCGGCCTCGGTCCAGTCCTCCTCCCTCTTCCCTGCTTTTTTCCTGTCTCAACCTGTGGAGTTGCCACCACACAGCAAACTCCTCCAAGCCCCCAGCCATCAGCCCTCCACCGACCTCACCCTTGGTCTTCCCCAGCTCCATTCACCTGGATGGGACCCAGGGGTAACCTTGCTTGGATCATACTAAACCGTTTCTCTCTCTCCTCCTCCACACTTGGCTCTTCCTCTTCAGCCAGGGTGTCGGACACTCTGACTTTTGGGGGCTGAGTTTCTCCAGCTCCCCCCATTCCACCTGTCTTCCTTGGATTGTCTCCACTGCCTGAGAGGGAAGGACACACTCACTTCTTCCTCCTCCATCATTTCTTCAACCTGCTCTCGCTAGACTTCAACCTCTTTTCATTTCTCTTTGCAACCATGTTCCCTTGTGGGGCTGGTCGGCAGCGCGCGTGTTAGAGAAACCTGGCAGGGAGTTTAGGTTGCCCTGCCCAGAAACCATGAGAGGTAACCGGGAGGCGATCAAGGTGAAGGATGGAAGACCCTGCAGCAATTTGGACAGAGACTGTACGGCGATGCCCAGAGAGACCGTGTTCCCTACGAAATGGTATTTATTTGTAGGATGGCCAAGATGACATAAAGCTTATAAACCCACGTGGAGAGGGATTGGTAGGAAACAGGAAAACACTGAAGGGAGGGCTTTCCATTGTTAATGCCTATTCTTGTTACCATGCTCTTTGCACAAAAAGAAATAGAAGGTTTAGCTCATTTGCCACCTGGCTGTCATTCTGTGGCTGGGGGCGTTGTTCTCCCACATATCAGCACTGAGCGGCTTGGCATTGCTGGGTTGTTTTGTCTTGTTTTTTTGTAAACACTAACCTCAGGCTTGTCAGAGGATAACCCAGAAAACTGGCGTTAATGCCAAAAACCGTAACGGCAGGAAGAGTGTGGAATCCGCAGCAACTGGCCCCACGTCTGCAGGGACGCAGGACGGGATGCCTCCGTTACTGTGAAGCCCTCCGCATAGGGATAAGTCCCAAGAGCCACCACCTTCAGCATCAAACCTTTGAAGCATTTTCATAGAAGTATTTTTTTAAAAAAAACAGATTAACCACTTCTCCGACCTCTTAAGAGAACCACGCTGAACAGTATTCTTTTCTCTACAAACTCAAGGTCACCAACGTGCACATAGTGCTCTCGAGCTGAGATGGGCCGCAGTGAGGATCCCAGTACTCGGTGGGTGGGGTTGCAGGAGAGGTCAGAGACTCTGCCTCGAAACGAGAGCTTTGTAAATTCTTCTTTTTTCAGTGCAGCCAAGTGTTGATGTTCACTGAAGCTGGGTGTTAGGCACACAGAGGTTTCTGGCAATCTCTACTTTTGTATAAGTAGAGGATGGAAATCATATGTGGAAGTTCCCCCCATAGAATCTTGAAAATTGTTCTCCAGTTTTGTACACTTTTTCCTGCCTTCTAAGAAAAATCCTGGTATCGGGCTGGACAGATGACATTCCCTGCTGTTTCCAGCATGCCTACCTCTAACCTGCTGCTTCTCATCAGCTAGAGTCCCACAGTCTAGCAGTTCCTAAGCTCCTAAAGTCCCCAGGCTCTGCCTAAAGGAAGGGTGGGATGCTTCTTACCACAGATGCCTGGCAATGTCTGCTCCCACGGCGTTTCCTAGTTCCAGATGGGTGAAGTGTTCTTAAATTCCCTTCTTCACCCTAGGAGGGAGAGGAATAGGAAAGAGTAAAGTCAGCAGGGACCTAATTGTCCTAGAAAAAAAAATGCATGTGGCTATGGGTGGAGAAAGGCTTTTAGCTATGACTGAAAACCCAGATGCAATTAAACAAGAGTTACAAAGACAAATGGCAACTGGAGGGAGAATGTGTACAACATGCATCAAAGATAATGGACCAGTATCCCTGATATATAAAGAACATGTAGAAACACACAGGGGAAAAGATACACAAATCTAGTGGAAAAATGGGCAAAGGCATAAATAGATCATTCAAGATAGAATAAATGGCTCTAAGTCATATTAAAAAGTGATCACCTTATATAGAAGAAGCAGGACTTAAAAAAAAAAAGAAAAAGAGATGTTCACCTTCACTCACGATTAAATACACAATCATTAAAAGGAGAGCAGTTACCATTTCTCATCCATTGGATTGGCAGAAAAAAGAGTCAAAAGCTTGGTAATACAACTCCTGGTGAGGCTGTGGGATAATACATTCATACGCTGTTACTGGGGATGCAAAATGCAGCATCCTTCCAAAGGAGAGTGTGGCAGCCTCTCACAGCACTGTATACCCACTTACCCTTTGACTCAGCAATTTTTTCCCTAGGAATTTACTCCAAGATATGCCCCACTATGCAAAAATACCTGTATATAAAGTTATCTGGTGCCATGGCTCACACCTGTAATCTCAGCACTTTGGGAAGCCAAAGCGGGTGGATCACTTGAGGTCAGGAGTTCAAGACCAGACTGGCCAACATGGTGAAGCCCCGTCTCTACTAAAAACACAAAAATTAGCCAGGAGTGGTGGCAGGCGCCTGTCATCCCAGCTACTCAGGAGGCTGAGGCAGGAGAATCACCTGAACCCAGGAGGTGGAAGTTGCAGTGAGCAGAGATCACGCCACTGCACTCCAGCCTGGGTGACAGAGTGAGACTCCATCTCAAATAAACAAATAAATAAAGTTATCCAATATAGCAGGGATTTTTTTTACAATTAAAAAATATTGAATGCCCACACACAGGAAATGTGCTGAATTAATGGTGGCACAGAGTGGGGTACTACACAGCTGTGGAAAGAGAAAGATTGCTGTGAACTCACATGGCATGTCAAGACACCATATTAAGTGACATAAGCAAAGTGCGCAGAAGTACATACGCAATGTTAACTTTTGTTTAAGGAAAGAAAGGATATAAGTACATGTACTTATTCTTACAAAAAGAAACCAAAATAAAGCAGAAACAAAATAGATTTCCTACTCAAGGATAGGAATGGCATGGGTGGGACAGGAAAAGGTTGGTACTTCTCTGAGTATATCCAAGCTCTTTTGTATGGTTTTTGACTCTTGGAACCAAGATAATGTCTTACATATTCAAAAAAATTAAGTCAACAAGTGTAAAAAGTAAAAAGTTCCTCTTTAAAGTTTCCCTTCTTGTTAAAGAATAAATAATGTTAGAAATAATAGTTTCTTTTAAAGACTAACTTTCTTCAAAGCCTTCTTGCTTTTTGCTTGTAATTCTTTGTTAAGCCCTACCCTATGTAGCTGTTAGATAAAAAAGGAATAAGTGCATTCTATGTCCTTGTACTTTTACCAAGATGTTTGTGTGGACATGCTCACAGGTATGTTCCAGCTCGCAGTCTATATCCCTTCCTTATTTAAGAATGTTATTACTTTTCTAAGTCCTTTCACAAGCAACATCCTCTTTTCCTTTGTTCTCCACTGCCTTTACCTATTTAGGAAAGTTTTAAGTTGTTAGCCAATCGGGTTTAGCCTAGACTGTGAGGTCCAGCTCCAACCAACTGAGGTAGGATACAGCAGTAAAGACCCAATGAGTATGGAATAAATATTCCTGCCTTTCCTTTGTTCGGTGTGCTCCCGTGGCAGGATTGCTGATGGGTAGCACCCTTGTGGTAGAAAGTAACATTGCCTTGCTGAGAAAACTTTTTGTCTGAATGCTGATTTTTCCTTATGGTACCTAGGAGCAAGCATTCTGTCTCTAACAAATGGTGGCCCCTATGGGGACCCATTTCCCTCTGGGTTGGTCTCTGGTTGGTTCTGTCTTGTGAGGAGGAATGTTCTGCTGCCTTGCTGAGGCAGCCTTAGGAGTAAGGAATCAGGACCCACCTGGTGTGAGGAATAAACCTGGACTCTCAGCAATGCGGGGAAAAGGCAACTTTGTGCACAGACCAAGGTAGCAAACATCACAAGGGCATGACAAAGTACTTCCTTGGTGGTCAAAAGTCTGGAGGTTTCGTGAGTGTGGGAGTGCTTTTGTGGCAAGATTGCTGATGGACAGCATGCTTTCTGAAGAAAGTAAAATTGCCTTGCTAACTTTTTGTCTGAATGGTAATTTTTTCTTGTGGTACCTAGAAACAACATTCTGTCTCTAACAACAAGGAAGGAAGGGAAAAACATAAAGCTATAGACACAGAGAAACAAATGAACCCAGCTGCATCTCAGAGGGCTGACATAACTGCTTTAATTCCCAAAGATAGCTGTGCCCACAGCCCCATCCCACTAACTTTTCTGCAACAAGATCTTGGTATACACCTATCAACAGCTGGCATTGAGGGAATGTGTTCTCTTTCTGGGTTCACAAGGGGCGTAGTTTTAAGGGCAAGAACTTCCCAGTGCCATGCCCCATTCCCATCTCTCTCCATCTGGGAGATTTAATGATTTCTGTTTTAATTTTTGCAGACACAGAAAAGGGTCAAAAGTCAATCCCTCCAGCAGAAGTTTAAGGGAACTCTTTCATTGGTCAGGGGTTTTGGAGAAGGTGGGAATTCCTCCCAGGTTAAAAGTCCCCTTCTTCCACCCCACTTTGGGACTCCATGTTTGGACCCCCTTCCATGAACACTCCCTTCCTGGAAGCTGTCTTTCTCTCTCCTGGATTTCCCCTCTGGGATCCCCTTCTCTCATGGAAGCTTTCTCTCTTCCTCTCCTTTTTCTCTTTCTCTACTTAAATAAATCACTTTCTGCAAACACTGTTTTGGGGTCTGGTATTTACTTTACAAGTGCACTGTGCCGTGGTCTCTTCTCCCATTCTTGGATGAGTGACAGACCAAGAACCTGAAGAAACGTCCTCTCAGGGGAACTGAGGGCTCCCCTGAACCCCAACATTACAGCATCTCTTTCTTTTTTCCCTCAACTTGAGGAACTCCCTGTGCCTGCTTGGATAAATGGAATATGGTGGAAGTGATTTGGGGTCAGCCTCAGGAACATGCCTTCCCTGGCCCAGCAGCCTTCACTCCCTCTCTTGAAGCCTTAAGCTTCTGTATAAGAAGTCCAGCCTCCTCTGCTGGAAAGGGAGCCATGGAGGGGCGCTGAGGCCCCAAAGTGTGATAAAGCCATCTCTGACTTCCATGCAGGCCGAGTCCTTGCCTAACTTCACACTGTCTGCTGTACCCACATGAGATGCCCCAAACAAGAACCACCCAGCTGAGCACAGTCAACCACAAAACTGTGAGGATAAGGAAATGTTTTCACACCTCTAAGTGTTGGCTGGTATAAGGCAACAAACGATCAGAACAGTAACCACATAGAAGGGGAAGAAAACATTAAAGTAACATTTGAGGATAACCTTAGTCTAGAGAGAAAAATATCTTTTTGCTGGGCATAAATCTTGAATGTTACTCAGTATGGTTATTTTTGAAACTATTTTGTGTGTGCACTATGATTGGGTAAATGAATAATTATAGAGATGCCATAGGAAAAGGAGAAACAAATGTGGAGTAGTGGAAGGCAAGTCAGGACTTTTCAGCATTAGGCTAATCTGAGAACGGTTAGGATGATGTCATAGCCAGGATACCTACATAAATATGAATGCCATACCCAAAACTTGAAAATGTTTGTGTGTGGTATTCATATTTATAGAGGTTTCCTGGCTGTGTCCATGGAAAGGGCTCTGAAACAGTGACCTCATCAACAGTGAGCACACTAGTGGCCAGACATGGTCCCTAAATCCCATTCTTCACTAAGAAAGCAGAGTTCTTTGGAGAAGAGATTGAGTCCAGGACTGAAGCAAACCAGAGAAGCCTAGAATGTCTTGTTTCTGCCACAAAGTTGACAAATGCTCAAAATATGATAGAAGCATATGAAAAGGAAGGGGCTCCTACTGGCCAAACCAAAGGCAATTTGAGCATCAAGATGAATAGTAAGACCAATGGGCTAGCATGCATTAAATTTGTTAAAAAGAGAGGGAGACCATGTGTCCATATTAATTTTAGAAAGGAACAGAAGAGAAGGAAATGTCTTGCACTATAAGTAGAATATCAACTAATCAATGTGGAAGGAATGATAAGAGTTAGAAAATAATAAATTTTGCAACCAATACAGTAATAAATGATTCATGCAAGACTCATCAACAGAAGCTAACACCAGTGAGTCAAAGTATATTAGGAAACAGTTTGTCTCTACAGTTTAAAGTACCCCTCACAGATGATTTAACAACTGCTAGGGGGAAAATTATGTTGACAGTGGAGCACTCTGCAACAGCACTGGAACCAGTGGTGAAAGTCACATCTCTAGCCAAGGGACAAAGTGACTTTGTGTGCCTCCTGATATGGTACATGGAGAAGAATACAACATCAGTTGTTTTGTGTCCTTGCTAAAAATGCAACCGTAAGTCAGATCGTAAGGAAACCATAAGACAATCCGAAATGGAGGGGCATTGTACCAAACAAGGAGGCTGTACTCTTAAAAAATGTCACAAAACACAAAGGACACACAATATTCATAGCAGCATTATTCACAACAGCTGAAAGGCTGAAGCAACCCAAGTGTCCATTGACAGACACATGGAGAAAATCTGATATACACCCACAATGCTGTATTTTTCAGCCTTAAAAAGGAAAGAAACTCTGACATATGCCACAACACAGATGAACCCCGAGGACATTATATGAGTAAAATAAGCCAATCACAAAAGATTGTATGATTCCATTTTAGTGAGGTACCTAGAGTTGTTGCAGTCCTAGAGACAGAAATTGCAATGGTGGTTGCCAGAGGCTGGGCAGAGGAGAAATGGGGAATTAGTGTCTGATAAGTACAGAGGTTCAGTTTGGGAAGATGAGAACGTTCTGGATGTGGAAGGAGGTGATGGTTGCTCGGTTGCTTGGCAATGTGAACAGACATGACTAACACTGCTGGAATGTACATGGTTAAGACGGCAAATGTTAAATTATGTGTTTTTACCACCACTAAAGAAAATTCTTCAACGAGTCAAAAGGAAGCTAAGAAGATTAATAGACATGACAAACAAAAGCATTGTGCAATCCTGGATTGGGGGCTGTGGGTGGGGACGCTACTAAGGACATTGTTAGGACAGTGGGCAAGATTGGGTTATGAACTGCACTTTTTATAATCGTATTATAACAATGTTTCATTTCCCGAATCTCATAACTTTATCGTGCCATGCTGGAGAATATAGTATTTTTAGGAGTTGTGCACTGAACTTTTAGAGCTTAAAGGTGATGAAGTCTGTAACTTACTTTTGTATGTTCTAGCAAATAATAGTAAGTGTATACATATATTCACAGAACACAAATGTGGCAAAAATGGTAACAATTGGTGAAGCTAAATGAAAAGTAATATATGCCTTGTTTGCTGTATTTTTCTTGCAAATTTTCTATAGGTTTGGAATATTTTCAAATAAAAAGACGTGAAAAACAAATCAAAAAAGAAAGAGAGGGAAAAGAGGGAGGAGGGAGAGAGGGTGAAAAGTGGGGCATCTCTGGGAAGCACCTCCTCTGTGCTGTGCTGGGTGGGAGCACCTCCTCTGTGCTGTGCTGGGTGGGAGCACCTCCTCTGTGCTGTGCTGGGATAGGAGCACCTCTTCTGTGCTGTGCTGGGGCAGGAGCACCTCCTATGTTCTGTGTTGGGGCAGGAGCACCTCTTCTGTGCTGTGCTGGGATGTGAGCACCTCCCCTGTGCGGTGCTGTGCTGGGTGGGAGCAGCACCTCTGCTTTGTGCCAGGGTGGGAACATCTCCTCTGTACAGTGCTGGGAGCACCTTCTCTGTGCTATGCTGAGGTGGGAGCACCTCCTGTGTGCTGTGTTGCGGTGGGAGCACCTCCTCTGTGCTGTGCTGTGGTGGGACCACCTCCTCTGTGCTGTACTGAGGGGGGAGCACCTCCTCTGTGCTGTGATGGGTGAGAACACCTCCTCTGTGCTGTGCTGGGGTGGGAGCACCTCCTCTGTGTTATGCTGGGGCAGGAGCACCTCCTGTGTGCTGTGTTGGGACAAGAGCATCTCCTCTGTGCTGTGCTGAGGTGGGAGCACCTCCTCTGTGCTGTGCTGGGTGGGAGTGTCTCCTCTGCTCTGTGTTAGGGTGGGAGCACCTCTCTGTGCTGTGCTGGGGTGGGAACACCTCCTCTGTGCTGTGCTGGGTGGGAGCACCTCCTCTGTGCTGTGCTGTGTGGGAGTATCTTCTCTGCTCTGTGCAGGGGTGGGAACACCTCCTCTGCTCTGTGCTGGGTGGGAGCACCTCCTCTGTGCTGTGCTGGGTGGGAGCACCGCCTGTGTGCTCTGCTGGGTGGGTCCTTCCCAGCTCTGCCCAGCCGGAGGCTATGTCTGGAACCCAGGCCCTGCATATGCCTGGTCTTGCCCAGCTTTCTAGTCACTGGGAGGCTGGGTAGCTGAGCTGGGAGAGGGGTTACGCCAGCCTGAGAGCTGGTGCCCAGCTCTCAGCTCCTTCCATCCTGATGAACACAGGTGCGTCCATCTGGAACTTCGTGTCCTTGAACTCCAGGACTCCTCAGCCACCAGGGAGGACTGGGAGCTCTGAGTCTGGTTTCCTCAGGAGTTGGCCTGAGGTGGAGACATCTGACCACTGGTGATGAAGCCGGCTTTACTCTCTCCATCCCACCAGGCCAGGCAAGGTAGAGCCAGAGAGGGCACCTGAGCTGAAGGCAGGGCCCCTTCACAGTGTGGCCCCTGGTTCCCCCATCTCTGGGGTCCGGAGGGACTAGGGGGCAGCCTGGAGCAGAGCCTAGGGCCGCAGGAGGAGCAACTTCAGCTGCCCTCTCCTTGGGGCTCTGGCCAAACCCCAGCCTCTGCAAGAGGCCAGACCCAACTTTGCTCAGGGCGCCTGTGGTGGGTGACCTTCTCAGTCCTGTGCATCCCCACAGAGGGGCAGGGGGCCGCTTCCATGGGGCAGGGAGTGTCCAGCATGTCATTTTTCCTAGAACACCTCACCTCTGGGAAAGATGTCACCGGCTTCGAGCCAGCTTGCTCGCCTGGGACCGTGTCCCCTTCACCATCTTGGGCAGGCTTAGCGTGGGCTCGGCCATCCTGTGAGCTCCTGGCTGCCTGCCCTCCACCTCAGCCCACCTTCACACACAGCTCAGCATGAGCTTGTTCTGCGCACCGGTTCCCTTAAAAGGAGGAAAAGGGGTAAAATATAATCTAAAAATGCAAAATGACGAAGTGCTGGCCTTCAGCTCGTGTGGCCACTGGTGGAAACCGTGCCAGCTTCTCAGTGGCTCGTGATGGCCGGGAGTTGCAGGTTCCACTGCAGCTCACAGTACAGCGTTGTGGACCCATGAAGGACTGCTCCACTCCGGGCCTGCGCTCCCGCACCAGCCACCGCCTCCGCCCCGCACCACAGAGGTTTCATCATATTCTTAGAGCTCTGGAACGGCCTGCTTGACCTTTCTATGACCTAAATTTTTTTTTTTTTTTTTTTTTTGCAGAAAGGTGATTTTATATAGGAAGAGAAAGAGAAGGAAAGGAGAAGAAGAGAAAGGCTTCCACAAAGAGTGTGGAAGGGAGACCTAAAATTAACACTCAGAAAGCTTGAAAGCTCCTTAAAATATGGCCTTTCCCCTCCCACCTGGAAACCTTCGTCTGTCTCCCTGCCAAGGACCAGGGTTTAGACTTGGAGCAGAGCAAGGACCGGCTTTCCTGGAGAGGCTTGGGGGCCCACGTGGCCTCGGTGCCCACCCTCTCGTCCCTCTGGGTGATAAAGGGTGATGGGAAAGCGCACCCCTCGCCCCACTCAGTGCCCTTCCTGCTCCCTGGTGACACCAAAAAGGTGAAAACTTTTAATCCCACCCTGGACGCAAGTGCTGCTCTTGGCTCCAGAACGACAAAGTAAGAGTAATTAACAGAGGGCCAGAGACCTAGGAAAACAGCAACTGACTTCATGAGGCTACGAGGACCCTTTACGAGAGCCTGTGGCATCCCACCCTGCTCGCCCTCCAACAGGACAGCAGCGGCTCCCGAGAACAGACGGCAAAGCCACGCACCTTCATGCCAGAGAGGCGCGGCATTCCCTAAGCGCCGAGTCACTCAACAGCAAAGCCTCTTGCAAAGGCAGGACAGACCCAAGGGCAGCTCCTCGAGTCAGGGGAGGAGGTGATAGGAACCAACCTCCCTCCGTGCGGTGCAGGGACCACAGGTGTCTGGGTCACCTTCCTGTCAACTGCACCGGGTCTAGACCCAGTCCCAGAGGTCTTCCCCCAAAAAATATCAGTCCCTTTGTTTATCTACAGATTCCCCAGCAATGGCAGCATTTTGGAGTCCACCCAAACCCCCATAAGATTTATGTTTTTAACTGGGTATTTCAATATTATAGATGATTTACATTTAAATAGTATACTCTTCCTCCCTCCGTCCCTCCCTCCCTCCCTTCTTTCCTTCCTTCCCTCCCTCCCTCCTTCCCTTTCTTTCTCTCTTTCTCTCTCTTCTTCCTTCCCTCCCTCCTTTCTTCCTTCCTTCTTTCCTTCTTTCTCTTTCTTTCTGTCTTTTCCTTCCTTCCTTCTTCTGTCTTTTCAGCTTTCTTTCTTTCTCTTTTTTCTTTTCTTTCTTTCTCTTTATTTCATTGGTTCATTCCCTTTTCTTTTCTTTCTGAGGCTCTCACCCTGTCACCCAGGCTGGAATACAGGGGCATGATCTCAGCTCACTATAGCCTGGACCCCCTAGGCTCAAGTGATCCTCCCACCTGCCACCATACCTGGCTATTTTTTTTTTAGAGAGATGGGATCTTATTATGTTGCCCAGGCTGGACTGGAACCCCTGGGCTCAAGTGATCCTCCTGCCTTGGCCTCCCAAAGCACTGGGATTACAGGTGGAGCCACTACGCCTGGCTATACACCTTTTAAATATTCCTGCTCACATTTGGTGGGGAAGAAGCCTCTATCTGAGGTTTGTCACTGTTTTCTGAGAAGCACATGGGGTGTGGCAGGAGGAGCCCTGGGGAGAAAGAATGTCACCATTTCACAGCCACACACAGGAAAGGTGGGTGAATCTGGGCAACCCTCTGGAACCATCTAAGCCTCCAGATCAAACAGTCAGCCCCATAGGACTGGTGTCTGCTTGGTGCATGCGCACATATGAACTCATTAAGTAGGCGGGGAAGATATTCACATTCCAAAAAAATAGAGGTTGGAGAGCGTAAATCTCGTTTAAGGTCACAGGCTGAACGCTGGTCGGGCCAGGAATAAAAATCAAGTCCTCCACCTCCAAGTCCTGGGCGCTTTCTGCCACAGTGCTTGGGCTTCCAGAAATCTTAAGCACTTTAAATACAGCCACGAAATAGAGAATAAAGTTTAAAATTCAGCTGTGTGGCAATAAAAATGTCTACTGGAGAGGCGGCCTCACCCAAGGTCCCAAGGGTTGCGTTAAATGTAATATTAAGATTATGAGTGCGAGAAACTTGTCTGCTGGATCGGTCCTGTTCTGAGGAGCAGAGAAGTATTCAAGTTGCTGGGGTTGACGAGGTTAGGGCTGGAGGGACGCAGGAAGCCGGGAGGAATGACGCCAGCTCAGAGCAGGCCTTTCAAAGTGCGGGAATGTTACCCAGGACACACTTATCTGTCGTTGCTCAGCCACGAAGCCCGTCACGACTCTCAGGACTCTACTTCCAGGCCCCGACCAGGACAGCTGGCCCCCTTCCCTTCCCTTCCCTCCAGTCTCAGCTTGGCTGTCCCCCCACTCCCCCGGCTTCTGCCTTGCTCCCCACGCTGGACTCCCCAGGTCCGATCGCCCTGTCCTCAGCTGCTTTAGCGTGTGCTTGTGGAGCAGAGCTTTCCTGCCAGGCCAGGTCGGAGGCCACCGGGCAGCCTGCTGGAGTGGCCTGGTGTCAGTTTACTGCCCGTCCAGTTGGCTGTGACCAGCAAGACTCAATGACAGAGGCAGCCTCTTCAGAAGGCAGAGGAGGGCTGCGGTAGGAACAGAGACAGAAGCAATGGATGCCATGTTCCCCCAGTAGTCTCTTTTTTTTGAGGCTGGGTCTCACTCTGTCACCCAGGCTGGAGTACGGTGTGGCACGATCAAGGCTTACTGTACCCTGGACTTCGGGGCTTAAGCAGTTTTCCTACTCCATCTCCTAACTACCTGGGACCACAGGTACGAAATATAAAAACATTTTTTTTTTTTTTAGAGATGAGATCTCACCATGTTGCCCAGGCTGGTCTTGAACTCCTGAGTTCAAGCAATCCTCCTGCCCTGGCCTTCCAAAGTGCTGGGGTTGCAGGGGTGAGCTACTGAGCCCGCCCACCCCCGATAATCTTTGATGCCTCCCCATCTTGTCCCAGTGACCTTCAGTGTCGGCAGAAGGAACAGGTGTCAGTCCGTTCAGGCCGCTGTAACAAAATGCCATGAACTGGGCAGCTTCTAAACAGTCAGATCTGTCTCTCACCGTTGTGGAGGCTGGGAAGTCCAAGGGCAGGCAGAGCCGGTGTCTGGCGAGGGCTACTTGCTGGTTCACAGATGGCTGCTTCTAGCTGTGCCCTCACTCAGTGGACGGGGCGAGGAAGTTCTCTGGGGCCTCTTTAGTAAGGGGCACCGATCCCATTTATGAGGGTTCTGCCCCCATGACCTAATCACTTCCTAAAGGCCCCTCCTGCCAATACCATCAGCCTGGAGGTGAGGATTTCAACCTGTCAGTTTTGGAGGGACACAGATGTTCAGCCTATAGCAACTAGAAATTGCAGACAACCACCCAAGGTGGTGCGTCCACATCAGCAAAAAAACTTACTTGTGCATAAATGTTTGTTTTTTACATGCACACAAGCTCACGGTGATGGCCTGGCCTGTTTGTCACAGCATGGCGTTTCTGCGCAGCGGGACAGGCTGTTGCTGTTTGCAGTGGTTTCCATTCCCTTCCCTGAGGTGAGAAGATCCAGCCTTCCCCGCGGAGCTCAGAAGGGCTTCTCCAGTCAGAGAAGTGTGGGCCAAGTGGTGTGTGATGCTTCCTGTTGGACGCACTGAGAGCCAGCCTGTGGTTCTGGAAGTCTCCCCGCCCTCTCTGCGGGAGCTGTGCAACGTCCCAGGTGGAGCCGCTCCCGTCCAGGGTGTTAGTGAGCAGAGCCCCGGCCCACGGGCAGTGGAGTGAGAAGTCACCCTGTGGTTGTCAGCCCTGAGAATCAGGGATCATTCCCACTGCATGACTTAGCCCAGCCACTCCTTAGAGTCTTTGAAGGCTTTGCCATAAATGTAACTTGATGTTTTTATTGACACATCCTCTTCTTTTTATCTTCATTCGCTGCGTGCTCTTGATTTTCATACTTTAACAAAAAAGGGAAAAAAAAAAAAAAAAAACCTGCAGCGTGAGATGGCTCACACCTATAATTCCAGCACTTTGGGAGGCTGAGGTGTGTGGATCACCTCAGATCAGGAGTTCAAGACCAGCCTGGCCGACATGGTGAAACCCTGTCTCTACTAAAAATACAAAAATTAGCCAGGCATAGTGGCACACACCTGTAATCCCAGCTACTCAGGAGGCTGAGGTAGGAGAATCCCTTGAATCGGGGAGGCAGAAGTTGCAGTGAGCTGAGATAGCGCCACTGACTCCGGTCTGAGTGACAGAGTGAGACTGTCGCAGAAAAACAAAACAAAAACTAAAGTCTCTGCACTTGTTTTATGTGTGTCTTTGTACGAAGCATCTAGCTGAATTTGAGGGATGAAGGTTTAATCCTGTAGTCTCCAGTTTTTTTTTTTTTTTAATAAGTTTAGTCTCTTTACAGTTATGGTTAATACTAAAATAATTAAAATTGTTTCTATTACTGGATGTGATATTTCATTTATCATGATTTTCTTTTGCTTTCTTTTATCTTTTCTGCCTTTTCTAAGCATGAAAACATTTTTAGATTTTTCTTTTCCCCCCAACATGGTTTGGTGGCTGTAGATTTTTATTGCTATTCTTGGTAGTGATTGTCCTTCATCTTCAGTCTATATTCTGAACTCTGGATTTTTTCTAATGAAGTCTCAGGTATCTACATCCTTTTTTTGAACAAGGAACGTTATTTCCTGTGCCTTGCCCTATCTTTATTGTTATTGTTTATAAATGCACAAAGGGGAATAGCATTTTTACAGCAAGCGGGGACTTTATGGGCATATTCGACCAGCTGCTCACAGAGATGGGATTTATCTTTAGTGGACCAGCTCACAGTGGCTTCCAGCCCGAGGATTGTGTCTTTCCTGGGCTTGGGACCCTTCTTGGCATTGTCTGTTCAATATCATTTCCCCACCTGCTGCTCCCATTTCCCAGACCTCCTCCAGGACAGGCCAGAGTTGCCCAGGCAATGCTGCTGGTCTCTCCCCTGCTCTTTTGTGGGGATTTTCTTTTTAAATCTCAGTTGCTGTGTGATGTGCTCTTGGAGAATTCCTTATGTCCATCTTTCAATTCACCCAAGATCTCTTTGCCTGCATTTGCTGAGGATTTTATCGCATTTGCTGGCTTCCTTTGTATTTCAATGAGCATCTTTTTTACTTTCAGGTTTATTAATTTGATATTTTCCATTTCCATCAGTTCTGATCTTTTTCATTTCTGCCAAGTTTTAGTGTATAGCTAATTACTCTTTGTAAGCTATTTCTCGTCTTTTCTCTTTAAGATACTAAAAGACTTACTTTAAGGTCATTTTCCAGCTGCTCTGGTTCTCTCTCTGCCCTGTGCCTCTCCACCCTCCTGCTTCTCTCCCTGTCCATACCCCCTCACGCACACTCAACCCTGTCTGCCCAGAGGGTTTGCATCGGCCTCTGCCCAGCCTGAAGGGATGCTGTCTGTGAACCAGGTTTCATATCCCACAGAGCATCAGATAAATCACAAATAGAGTAATGGCACTGCTGGTGCCTCACCTGGATCCTGGACAGGAAGCTGCTTCCTCCACATCCTGGTTCTCGAATCTGGAAGCTGAAGTCCGGGAAGCACTCAGCTGGAATGTTCTTTCTGTTCCCTCTCTGGGGTGGGGGTCTCTCTGTGCAGTCAGCGGCCTCTACTCCCCACCCTGGGAGCTGTACCAGGTGCCAGCACTTCCCCCACCTTGGTTCCAGACCGGAAGTCCCATCTCAGATCCCACCCACTGGTTTTGTTCTGTCTGTTTTTGGTGTCTGCGATGCTTGGCTTGTTTTGTTGAAATGTTTTATCTAATGCTGCCGCATATTCGGAGCAAAGAAGAGGCCTCAGACTGTGAACTTGGAGGGTCGTGCTGTCCAGAAATCTGGAAGGTTCATTTCTTTGTTTACTTAAATCAGCTTAAACCCAACTTGGAGCCCCACCCTGTGGGGCTGGCAGAAAATGCAACTCTCTTCCCTCCTAGAGTTGCTCCAGGATCCAGAAGCTTCCATGGTGCCCAGAAGAGCTGCAGGGCTGGGAGCTGTCACCACTGCCTCCTGGAAAGCCACTCCACGCCTGCACGTCCTGCTGCCCTAGGCTGATGGCTGTTCCTGCGCTCTGCTTCGTGCCTGGGGATCCTGGCCAGGGATGAGCGCCTCGGGGCGCGACGTGGGCAGCCGTGTGCTCCACCCTCCTGGGCTGTGCCTTGGAGCTGTGCTCAGACCTCAGGCCCTTGGGGACACCAGCCTCCTCCTGTTCCCAGCCTCAGTGAATCTCACCCTCTCCCTCCCACTCGCCTCCTGGGTTTGGGTTTTTGTGAAATGGGTCTGGGTTTTTACAAAAGACAGAAAGAGCCTTTGGCTTTGAGCTGCTTTGGCTTTCTGCCTGGAAAAAAATCCCCAAGGCAAAAAAATTACAAAGAGCCGGGTGATCTGCTTGAAATCGGATGAGGGAGAGAAATAGGAAAAGCAAAACAAAGATTAATATCTCCACCCACCCCTCAAAATGTATTCCATCACACATCCCATTAGGAGCTGGCGAATGAATGTGCTGCCATTCTGAGAAGGGCCAGTTCTTGGGGTAAACAGCTGGCAGTCACCACATACAGAAGCCAAGGATGTGGGGGCATCTGAGGCAGGGGCCACGGTCCAGCAGGTCGAGCAGAACCAGAAGGATCACGTCCCAGTCCCCGCTCGGAGTGGCCCCTCGGCGTCGACCACCCTGAGTTACCAGCAAAATGCCAACGACCTTTTCAAAACATGTATGCTCTGAAGCACACTGGGAGAGCACGTGTCTATTGTTTAGAATGCTTACCATCCAAAGAGCATTTTAAAAATAATTTTGTCCCTTGAAGAGTAAGCTTCAATTACTAGAGACCTTCAAGGAAGCCTCACGTTTTGCAGGGTTGCTGGGTCCGTGGCTGCTGCCGTCTGTCCCGTCCGGTCACTGTGTTCTCCATGTGAGAGGGTGGGGATGGCGGGCCTGGGGTGCAGAGGTTCAGGCTCCTCACAAACTCTGCAGGGGCTTCTCGGCATGCCAGTCCCCTTTTGCCATGACATTTATCTGTAAAGTAAGAGTTCTGCTGGGTTAAGTGGTGCCACCTCCAAAACATGTGTCCAACAAGAACATCAGAATGTGACCCTAGCTGGCCAAAGGGCCTTTGTGCATGTAATTAAGGATCTCGACATAAGATCATTCTGGTTTAGGTGAGCCCTAAATCCAATGGCAAGACTCCTTCTAGGAGAAGACAAGGGGAGAAGACGCAGAGGCGTGGGGAAGCAGGCCGAGTGGAGGCGGACGCAGAGGCTGGAGTGATGCATCCACAGCCAGGCTTCCCCACACGTGCCAGGCTTCTCCGCACCTGCCAGGCTTACCCCACACCTGCCAGGCTTCCCCACACCTGCCAGGCTTCCCCGCACCTGCCAGGCTTCCCCACACGTGCCAGGCTTCCCCACACGTGCCAGGCTTCCCCACACCTGCCAGGCTTCCCC
>PVKV010020723.1:0-39180 GCA_004027835.1 Alouatta palliata
TTCTCATCCTTTGTAGGGACATGGATGAACCTGGAAACCATCATTCTCAGCAAACTGACGCAAGAACAGAAAATCAAACACCACATATTCTCACTCATACGCGGGTGTTGAACAATGAGAACACATGGACACAGGGAGGGGAGCATCTCACACTGGGGTCTGTCGGGGGCAAAAAGGGGAGGGACAGTGGGGGGTGGGGAGTCGGGGAGGGATAGCATGGGGAGAAATACCAGATATAGGTGATGCGGAGGAAGGCAGCAAATCACACTGCCATGTGTGTAACTATGCAACAATCTTGCATGTTCTTCACATGTACCCCTAAACCTAAAATGCAATAAAAAGTACATATGTTATTTAAAAAAATAATTAAAAAAAAGATTTCTCAGTCTGATTTAAAACAAAAACAAAAACTATGACTGACGCTACACTAAATACTGTTTTATGAGCTCCTTCCCTCCTAAGATACAAATGAGTCTAGGTTGTTTACCGACCTTATTTGTATTCTAAATTAGTAGGTATTTTTGGCCATTGTAATGAGTCACGAAAAACATATACATAAGGATTTGGAAGAAAAAAGAACAACCATCTCAGTTCATAAGTGGCATGACTCCTTTAACAGGAAATCCTAAGAAATCTGCATACAACTACCATAATCAAAAAGTAAATTTAGCTATGTCGTGGGAGATGACCTCAACACACACAAACCAAATGTGGTTTTATAAACCAGCAATGAGCCGTTATAAATTTAATTAAAAAATCAATTCCATTTATGACAGCTTAATTATAAAATAGTTGAGAATAAATTTATTAAAAGATGTGCAAGAGCTCTGCATTGAACACAATTAAACAGAGCTAAAAAAATAAAAGAAGATTTAATAAATGGAGATATCCATGGAATGGGAGACTTGACATTGTTAAGATTAATTATCTCAAAATTTCTCTATAGTTCCAACTTAATCACACTCTAAATTCCAGCAGGCATTTATGTAAGATTTGATGAGCTGAATCTAAAATTTTTATTAAGTGCAAAGGACCTAGAATAGCCAAAACAATGTTAAATACAAGGAATAAAATTAAGAGATTTTGACTACCTGATTCCAAGTTAGTGTGGTATTAACATAAGAATAGACATACAGATTTGTTGAACAAAATATAGAACCAGATCCACACATATATGGCCAATTAATATCCATCAAAGATGCCAAGGTAATTCAATGGAGAAACAATATGCATTTGATAAACGGCTCTAAAATATCCAGATATTCATACTATGAAATATGAATTTCAATCTCTACCTCATACCTTACACAAAATTTAATTTGAAATGGACAATAAGCCCAAATATAAAACTGAAAATTATAAAGCTTCTAAAAAAATTGTGGAAGAATATTTTGTGATTTGGGGGTTAGCAACATTTTCTTAGAAAGGACATGGAAAACAATAATCACAAAAAATGTAATTTCAACTGCATCAATGTTTCAAATTTCTGCTTATAAAAAGACTCAATGAATAAAATGAGTAAGCCATAGGAAAGGAAAAAAGGCATTACAGAGCTGATAAAGAACCCCAACAATAGCAGTAGAAGTTCAGCACTAAAAAGAAAAAAAAACACCAGAAACAGAATTGAAAAGAGACAAACATTTGAACAGTCATACATGTCGTACCTGAAGGTATATGGATAATCAGTAAACACATTTAAAGTGCTGAACATCGTTAGTTATCATATCAATAATATCATACCAACACAAATGAAAATCACAATGTGATAGAACTCTACAGCCATCAGAACGGCTGAACTTAACAGGACTAACGATATAAAATGTTGATAAGGATAAGGAGCCACTAGAACTCTCATACACTATTGTCATATCTTGTTTTTTTAATTTTTTATTTCCATAGGTTTTTGGGGAACAGGTGGTGTTTGGTTACATGACTGAGTTCTTTAGTGGTGATTTGTGAGATTTTTGTGTACTCTTCACATGAGTAGTATATATGGAACCCAATTCATATAGTCTTTTATCCCTCACCCCCTTCCCACCCCTATCCTCTAAGTTTCAAAATCCACTGTGTCATTCTTATGCCTTTGCACCCTCGTAGCTTAGCTCCCACTTATGAATGAGAACATATGATGTTTGGTTTTCCATTTCTGAGTTACTTCACTTAGAATAATAGTCTCCAGTCCCAACCAGGTTGCTGTAAATACCATTAATTCATTCCTTTTTAAGGCTGAGTAGGATTCTATCATTCATATATATTATATATTATATAATATATATGTTATGTATATTATATATATACATAACATATATATATAATATAATATATAACATCTTTTTATCCACTCATTCATTGATGTGCATTTAGGTTTGTTCCACATTTTTGCAATTGGGAATTGTACTGTTAAAAACATGCATGTGCAAGTATCTTTTTCATATAATGACTTCTTTTCCTTTGAGTAGATACCCAGTAGTGGGATTCCTAGATCAAATGGTAGTTCTACTTTCAGTTCTTTAAGGAATCTCCATGCTGTTTTCCATAGTGATTGTACTAGTTTACACTCCCACCAGCAGCGTGGAAGGGTTCTCTTTTCACCACATCCATGCTAACATCTATTATTTTTTGGCTTTTTTATTATGGCCATTCTTGCTGGGGTAAGCTGGGACTTAGTTAAACTAAAGAGTTTTGCACAACAAAAGGAACAGTCAGCAACATAAACAGACAACCCACGGAGTGGGAGAAAATCTTCACAATCTACATACCTGACAAAGGACTAATATCCAGAATCTACAACGAACTGAAACAAATTAGCAGGAAAAATACAATCCCATCAGAAAGTGGGCTAAGGACATGAATAGACAATTCTCAATAGAAGATATACAAATGGCCAACAAACTTTTGAAAAAAAATCCCAACATCATAGTGATCAGGGAAATGTAAATCAAAACCACATTGTGATGTTGTACCTTGCTGATGAAAAGACAGAATGGCATGGCATTTTCTCATAAAAGTTCAAAAACGCAAAATGTTACACACTTGGGTTTATTTGTGTGAGGAATGCAAGCATATGTCCACAAAAGATTTGTGTGTAATTGTTCATAGCAGTTCATTCACAATAGTCAAAAAATTGGGAGAAGCCCGGGGATCCATCACCAGCAAAACAGCTAAACAAACTTTAGCATATTCTGACAGTGGAATACTGTGCAAAAATTTAAAAAGAATGGACTGCTGATACAGAGTACAACATGAATGAATCTCAAAAAAAATAAATAAATAAGTAAGCTCAATGAAAGATACCTTACACAGAAGAGCGCATATTGTATCTTCCCACTGTGTGTTCTGGAACAAGCAAAACAATAGTAAAAAGATTTTTTCTTAAATTAGAGAAAGAGTTATAGTAGGAGAAGGGCAGGATTGACTGGAAAGAGGCATGAAAGAATGTTCTTGGATAATGATATCTGCATTACACAGCTTTATGCATTTGTGGAAAGTCACCAAATGAAACACTTAGATTTATGTGTTTCTTTGTTTTAGTGTCACTTTAAGTCTGTTCTAAATATTTACTGTCCATTTCGGATTAATACAAAACCACAATGAGATATCCCCTCACACCTGTTGGGATGGTTTTATAAAGAGAAGATGACAGGTGTTGATGAGAAAGCAGAGATATTGGAAAACTGGGTAAACTGTTGGTAGGAATGTAAAATGGTGCATCAGCTATAGAAAACAGGCCATCACCTCTTCGAAAATTTTAAAAATAATTCCCTTATGATCCAACAATCCCATTTCCAGGTATATACCCAAAAGAAGTGAAATCAAAATGACGAAGAGATATATACATTCCCACGTTCATAGAAGCATTATTCACAGTAGCCAAGATATGAAAATAATCTAATGTCCCTTGACAGATGGATGGGTAAAGAAAATATGGTGTATATATACAATGAAAAATCATTAACTCTTAAAAAAGAAGAGAATTCTGCCATATGCAACATCATGGATAAAATGAGAGGATATTATGCAAAGTGAAATAAGCCAGTCACAGAAGGACAATTGCTGCATGATTTCACTTATCTGAGGTATCTAAAATATTCAAACATATAGAAACAGAGAGTAGAATTTTCCTGCTATAGAATTTTAGTGGCTTTGTAATACCTAGCGAAAATCAGCCAGCTGGGTGTTAGTCTGGTTCTCCAGAGAAACTGAATCACTAGAATACACACACATACAGACACATGTGTGTATATATGTGTGTGTATACATGTGTGTATGTGTGTGTAAAGATGTATACATATGTGTATGTATATACAGGTGTATGTAGATACACGTGTGTATATATGTGTGTATATGTGTGTGTAAAGAGATATATACACATATGTATATGTATATGTGTGTGTAAAGAGATTTGCAATTGACAAACTGTAGAGCCAATGGCATGAGCTCCAGTCCAAGTCTGAGTCTGAAGACAAAAGATCTATGTCCCAGCTTGATGACAGACAGAATTCTTTCTTACTCTGCCTTTTACTCTATTCAGGCCTTCATTGTATTGGCTGATACCCTCCTGCACTGGGGAGGGCGATTTGCTCTTCTCAGTCTACCAATTCAAATGTTAATCTCATCCAAAGACACACCCAGAAATCATGTGTAACGGTATCTGGGCATCCCATGGCCCAGTCAAGCTGATGCTGAACCAAAATGAGCCATCACAAGCTCCAAAGCCTGTCTTCCAAGCTCTCCATCATCAGGCTCCACCTTTCCTGGCAGGGGCACTTCTCTTCAATCCACAAGTGCTCTCCGGGCTACACCTGCCTCTACCTGTGCCCTGCTCTGCTCTCCACAGATGCTCTCCTGAGTCTCCACCCTAGGGAGATTCACCCAGCTCAGAAGACCACGTCTTCGTTATATCTCCAGCCCCATTATGACCCCGAGACGTCGATTTGCACGTCCCTCTCCTGACGTCTCTCTGTAGATGTCTAAGGTCTCTCAAACAGCATTTGACATCCCTCCAAAGTCTGCTTCTTTCTGGTCTTCCCAGCACGAATTAATCGAGCTGCTGCTAACTCAGGTAGACCAGAAACTTTCCCGTACACTACCTAAGCCGTCCATCAGGAGGCACAGTTGAGTCCACTTGCCAAATTGATCTCTTACCTAACCCCTCTAGCCTCTTCAGGGACACCCACCTGCTCCAAGCCACCCCTACCTGCTCTCTCAATCCTGAGGGTAGAAGCCCCCTAGTCTTCTTGTTTCCCTGCTTACACCCTCTCTTTCCTCACACACAGCTTATTCTCAGTGAGCAACTGGAGGGAGCCTTGCAGAACATCACTGAGATCACAAGAAACTTTAAAACAAATCAATAAATAAAATAAGTAAATATGCTTGCACTCTGGCAGTATGCCTTTTGATGGCTTTTGCCTCATCCAAATGGGAGCCAAACTCCTTGCCATAGCCTAAAAGCCTTCACAGGTCTGGTCCTTTGTGGCCAACGGATCGCCATTCCTGACCCTCTTCCCCTCACTGTCTGTGCTCCAGCCACACCTGGCTCCTCTCCCTGCCACATTTCTGCCAGCTACAACCAACCCTGTCTCAGGAGCACCATCTTTGAACCTTCCTCTGCTAAGTATTCTCTTGCCTCAAATATCCAAGTGACTAGCTTCCTGAGGTCCCCACCCCATCCCTCTCTTCCCCTTTTCTCTGCTTTTTATTTTTCTACGAAACATCTGCATTCATCTGGGTTCTCCCAGAAGCAGACACCAGGATGAGGTTAAACACATAGGATTTTATCAGGGAAAATGTCTGTGAAATAAATTGGGAGGGAACCCAAAAAGACTGGGAGAAGATCAAACCTGCATGCAGCTCTGATGCCGGTGAAGAAGAGCAGGGACAAGGTTTGGTGAAAGCTGAGGCTTCCAGGACGTCTCAGGTAGTTCTGGCCAAGCTGCTGGGGAGTCCTGGAGCCAAGGTCGGCTGCGGAAGGACTCCTGCTGCACTCAGCCCTTGACCTGGGTGCAGATGCTGCACATGCAGGCATGGATTTTAAAGCACAGCAGTGGGGCCCTGGTCAGCCCTGCTCCCTGTAGTGGGAGGCATTTTCTCGGGTGGCCACAGGACCCGCAGTCCACAAGCTAGTTATGCTTCTAGCTGCCATCTCCCTTCTGGAAGGTGAGCGACACAAGGGAGCTGCTTTGTTGACTCCTAATCCTAGCACCTAGAATAACACCTAGCACATAGTACATGCTCATTTAAACATCTTGCATGAACAAATGAATGCATGGATGATATGATTTTCCTGTGTCCCCGTCCAAATCTCATTTTGAATTTGTAGCTCCCATAATTCCCATGTGTCATGGGAGGAATCCAGTCCGAGGTAATCGAACCATGGGAACAAGTCTTTCCCATGTATTCTCATGACAGTGAATAAGTCTCATGAAATGTGATGGTTTTATGCAGGGGAGTTCCTCTGCACACATTTTCTTGCCTGCTACCATGCAAGATGTGACTTTGATCCTCCTTTGCTTCCACCATGATTGTGAAGCCTCCCCAGCCATGCAGAACTTTGAGTCAATGAAACCTCTTTCCTTCATAAATTACCCAGTCTCAGGTATGTCTTTACTGAAGCAATGTGAGAACAGACTAATGCAATGGCTAAGTGGATAAATGAATGAATTCATAAACCCGGAGTGGCTTTCTTTCTTATTTTCTTTGGCTACATAGAACTTTTTGTACTCTCTCCCTTCCCACGGAGTTTGGCCATTGTTTGATTTCATTACTCACTTGGATGTGGATATTGAGGGCTGGGCCCTGGCCACATATACTTGGCTCCACCTTGTTACCATATATCTCTCCGACAGTGAGTCAGCGTTTGCTCGATAAATCTCTGCTGGTCTTCATTTGATCTTTAGGATACCCATGTAAGCAGGGGCAGGACTGGGCTGCCCATCTTGCATGTAAAAAGCAGAATTCAAAGTTGTTGATCACCTTCTAAGTGCCATCTTATTTATCTAATGTAACCCCTAACCTCCCTCCATCCCTCACCACCTTCATGGTCAAGCCAGGAGAGACTTGGGAAGGGAATAGCAGTGCTGAAAGCCGGAGCCTCTGGCCCTTCCTCGGCTGGGAGCACCCTGCCCGGAGCACCGCGGTCTGGCACCCAGCGGGATGGCATTTCCAGCTGGAGGTGGGAAAGCTCATTGACCTGTGAGCCACGCCCCTCATGACTCTCCCCTGTCACACATTCACTGTGAACATCGGAATTTCAAAGGCACGTGAGCGAACAGGTTAATATAGGGACGGTGGCTTGGAATTCTGCGACAGAAGCTGCTCTGAAAGCCTGGCTATGATTCTTCATGATTATTAATAATAAAGTCAAGGGAAGTGGAGTCGTGGTACCCAGGACGCTGCAGACTGATGTATTGCCACATCTCTTTGCTATTTGCTAATGTCATTATTCTTAAAGCTTAATCTTCCTGTAACCATTTTTCAATCATCAGGGAAGCTAAATTAACTGAATGCAACTCCTCGCTATTAGGTCCCAAACTTGCTTACCCTGTGCTTCCAGAAGGATATCGATTCGGGGAGTGAGCTCCACGCCACCTTCAATGCTCGGGCTCCCATTCCTCATGCTGTCTCCACCCCTGCATTTCTCCTTTCAACACACACATTTTGACCAAATTGGACAAAGCTTGAGGATTCTGAAATTCACCCACAGTTAACACCACGGATCCTGTGCCTGTTGCTGGAATCCCTCCCTTAAGTTAATGCTGACAAAGTCTGAAATGACAGAACTCTCATAAATTACAGCCCACATTCTATCAAAAATATCAGGATAATAAGAAGTTTTCTCCAGATGTGAACAAATGCCTGCTTCTTTCAAACGCTTTGTCGCTTTATGCAAGTCTGGTTACAGCAAAGGGTTGAGACAGACCTTTCAGTTTCCTTGTCACGGCCTGAAAGGTGCAGATTTTTTTTTCTTATAGTGAAGGATAACCCACATTGGGGTTTGTTTCAGATTAGCTTACTTCTGTACAAACCTTCAGTAGGACGAAAAAAAATGGTCAATACCTCATACACATCTGTGGTTGCCATAAGGGGATGTTTTAAAGTTAGTATCATACAAAGAGTGTAAAAATAAATGAAGGAGGCTTACGAGCTGTGCATCAGAGACAGTAGCACCATCTGCTTTAAGTAACATTTATTTTCCTGAAAAAAAATATGTTCTAAAACTGAATAATGTCCATGTAGTCTAAATATTTGCTTTCCACGAGCATCCTGGGAATGATATGCAAACGTCCCAAGAATTCAGAAGGCATTACAAAATATTGAAGTGAAAAGAAACAGTTATTCTACCATGCAGTGTTCAATTGCTATGTAAATGTGAGAACATTATTATTTATTGCTTTTTCAGCTCTGACAGTTGGAAACACTGCAGAATCGAAAGACATCTGTTGAGTGTAGCGCGAGTGTCTGCAAAACTGCGATCAGGATTGAACCGCGCTATTTCTGGACCCCTGGGTGCAGGTGCGAAGTCGCAGTGAGAAACAAATTGCAATGAGCTCTTTGCAGCCACTTGCTTGGCGCAAGTTAAACACTCCAAGGGGGTGTTCCAGGACGTGAGACGTTAACTCTGGCTAACCCTCGGAACCCACTCCAACAATTGGATCCAGAAGGTCAGATTCAACCATCACCAGCCTTCGAGGGGGGGAGTCAACATCACAGGTGTAGGAACAGACAGACCTGGGTACCAACCCTGACTCTGTAACTGACTGACTATGGAGCTTTGGACAAGTTGTCTAACTTCATTAGGTCTCAGTTTTTTCATCTATGGAATGGGGATCATATCCCTCTCCATGTCACAGGGTTGTCAAGAGAACAGAATTTCTAATATGCCTCAAGTGCTGACAGTCTTGGCTACCGGGACCTCAGTTCTCACACGGCTTCACCAGCCGACATGAAAGCTCTAATGGGGTCCTAGGGGAGCTTAAATAAAAAATATATCTGAGACATCTTGGCTAACACTCTGAAAATTTTATTGACACACAACAGGGAACATTTGATGGAGAGACATGATTCGTTAACTTGTGGCTGCAACCTTTGAATTCTGTCCTGCGGGGTCTCTGGCCCAATTGCTTTGTTTAATCCTTTGATATTTCAAATCTGCCAGGAGCACTTGCTCCAAGCCCCAAACACCAGATCTTAAATATCCTACAGACGCCTTCTCACCTTTCCCAAGCTCACTCAGAGGACCTGGCAGCAACGCAAAGCAAATCTTAATGAGCATCAAAAAAACACGATTATGCAATGCCTGCCCACTCAAAACCATTCTCGCCAACCCTTCCCCAAGAATGGAGAAAGCGTTCTGTCTCCTAACAATTCACTGCAAGGTTCCATTTTAATAAGTCAGATTCATCTGGGATAATTACCCATCGTGCCTCAACAGTTAGGTAACATTTATTCAGGAAATCCATGCTCTGTGCCCCACACGGTGTTATCATTACTATTTACGTTATTGGTATTACTATTAAACCCACCTTATTAATGAACCCTATAAGTGTACTCATTAATGCACTGGCCACACAATTGCTAGTGTTGTTTATGGGTTCTTACAGGTCTTGGCTCCTAGGAATAACGTATTTATTTTCATGGTTTCTTTCTTTCTTTCTTTCTCTCTTTTTCCCTCCCTCCCTCCCTTCTTCCTTCCTTCCTTCCTTCCTTCCCTCCTTCCTTCTCTCTCTCTCTCAATCTTTCTGAGACAGAGTCTTACTTTGTTGCCCAGGCTGAAATGCAGTGACACCATCTGCACTGGTTCACTACAGCTTTGACTTCCCAGGCTCAGGTGATCCTCCCACCTCAGCCTCCTGAGTAGCTGGGACAGCAGGTGTGCACCACCATGCCCAGCTGATGTTTTGTATTTTTTGTAGAGACGGAGTTTTGCCATGTTGCCCAGGCTGGTCTTCAACTCTTGAGCTTGAGCAATCCACCTGCTTCAGCATCCCAAAGTACTGGGATTATTGGCGTGAGCCACTTCCCCCGGTTTCACAGTTCTATAATTGAAAATGACAAAAGCACCACATCACTATGAGATGCTGAGTAGTGCATTCAAGTTCTTGAGAAAGCAGCTCTCTGGCTCTGCGCTGAGAAAGCACAGTCTAGGTCAGCTTCCCGCTTTCCCCCAAATTAAAGGCACCTGCTAGTCCAAGGGTCCTCAAGGTGAGTGCATGAGCCCAGCATTAGCAAGCACCATTCCCAGGGTGCCATGGTGATGCCAGCGAGATAGGGCTAGAGAGCCTAGGAATGAGGGATGCTCTAAACCACACTGAGATAAGTCCCTCCCTTCACCCCTCTTGGAGCTGAAGAGGGAAATGTAGAGACAACCACAGGGGAACCCGGCCCCAGGCAGTGCAGCTCCCACCAGAGGGTGGAGGTGTGACAAGGCAGGGAAGCCCCCTCGGCCACGGTGGACCTGGTGGAGCACTCTAGGCATTTCTGGAGCTATAGGGAAACGCCAAGGCTGACAATGGTGTCAAAGAGCGTGGAGAAAGACCTGCTGTTGCAGAAAGACAGGAGCCAGACAGAGCCTGTAGGGACATGGGGCTCAGAGGATGGAAAGATGAGAAGGACCCATGGCTGTGGCGGGGGAAGGGTCCAGGGACTTTTTATGGAAATGCACCAACCGACAGGAAGGAAAACAACATGCTACGTGATAGGAAGTGTCTCAGGAAAGAAACCAGCAAAAGAGCTGGACTGGAAACAGAAGGACACAGACAGCCCAGGAGAGGAGGATTCAGGGACATGCAGGCACGGGGACTTGGGTGGGTTTGGATGGGGAGAATGACTGGCAGGACACATGGAGGGAAGGAAGGAGGCACAGCATAGCCCTGACAGGCAGACAAAGGAAGCCTCTGCTGAGAGGGCCAGCCCTGCCAAACTGGACCTTTGAGACCAAGGCAGCCCAGATAAGAAAGGAATGGCCGGCCGGGCGCGGTGGCTCACTCCTGTAATCCCAGCACTTTGGGAGGCCGAGGCGGGTGGATCACGAGGTCAAGAGATCGAGACCATCCTGGTCAACATGGTGAAACCCTGTCTCTACTAAAAATACAAAAATTAGCTGGGCATGGTGGCACGTGCCTGTAGTCCCAGCTACTCTGGAGGCTGAGGCAGGAGAATTGCTTGAACCCGGGAGGCGGAGGTTGCGGTGAGCCGAGATCGCGCCATTGCACTCCAGCCTGGGTAACAAGAGCGAAACTCTGTCTCAAAAAAAAAAAAAAAAAAAGAAAGGAATGGCAACCGGAGAAGAGGAAGCGAAAGGACCCGACTGGACTGCCGTGGAAGCTGGACACTGAGCTTCAGTGTGATGTCAGTCAGTGAGGCAGGACGTTTCCCTGTTTTAACACTTGATGCTGCTGTTTGAAGAGCTGCTACTTATTTACTGACTTAGTGCAGGCCGGGCACCCAGCACGGACCTATGCAGACATTGTCTCTGACCCAATCAACAGGGATCTCAACCAGTTTCTACAAAATGTGGTTTCTTAAGCATCGGGAACAGTGGGTGGAGCAGGCCAGGCAGGACCTTTTTAGTACAGTCCACCCCTTGCTGTCAGGACAAACAGTCCAACCCACAGCCCCATACAGGCTGCTGTAAACATTCCCACTTGGCTCTAAATGGGAGTGCCCGGAGGATGCGTGGATCTGTACTTCCAGCCGCAACGCTGCCAGGCTACGTCACCTGAGGCCATCTGGAGCGTGTGCGTGGACACAGCACGTAGTCAACACTTCCTTGGTAAGCAGTTCTATTTGCCGCTGTCCTGCAAGGTTTTCAGACTCCATTTTCTCGAGTACTTGCCATGAACCAGACTCTATGTGGGAGAAATTGAAAAATTAAAAAGTCAAGAAGGAAGCAGAGTTGTATCTGGGCTCTGAATGTTGGTTATAAGAATAATTGCTATGTTTTTCAGTCTTCTAGACAGACTGAGCATGGATTGGATGCCTGGAAGAGTTCACACTGCTGCAGCATTGGGAGTGGGCAAAGTGGGTGATGCCACCACAGTGACTCTCAGGGTGGGGCGGGGCACGGGGCAGTCCCACCAGCATCCAGGAGGAGCCTGTCTTCAGCCACGCACTGTTGACGCTGCTTTCTCCTGCAGCAATCAGGCAACACAACCCGCCTCCTCTGGTGTAGACTAGAGAGAGGGGAAGCAGGAAAAACAGGGCTTCTCTGCAGCCCCACTCCCAGCCCCACACCCCAGGATCCTCAGGGAAACCGGGGATGGTGTGGGCAGTTCAGAGATAGCAACGTGGCAGAAACGGACTAGACTCTAGAGAGAGATGAAGCTGCGAGCTTGAGTCCGTACTTTGAACAGCTGCAAACGGGCAAGTTCAGAAAGCTCTGTTGTTGCAGTTGAGCGCCTCAAAGCAAGACAGCGTGCCCCGACGTGAGGGAGGTAAACTAGGTTGGACTCAGCAGAGGCAGGAGGAAGGCAGAGCCGTGCACCCGGCACAAAGATGCTTTCTTAAACACTTGGCCAAGGGTTTAACCAGTTTCACCAGTATCTGTCATCAGATGATAACAGCAGGACCCTGCCATGGGGCTATTTTTGCTTTCTTGTTACGTAGCCTCTCACTGGAGCATTACCTGATAAACAACCGCAAGTGAGTCCAACGATGAGATCGCGGACTTGGGAATTGCAATGACCTTGGATTTAATGCCCCAGCTCTGCTTCTGACCATCTGTGTGATGCTGAGCAGACTGTAACTTCTCTGATCCTGATGTTAACCTTCTTAAAGGTGGCTGGAGGATTAAATGAGATTCAGTGCTGATCCTGTACCAGGTACAGTGCTAGTTGGTCAGTAAGTGGTGGACGCTTTTTCTTCTTCTCTTTCTCAGGCTGCTACTTCTTACTGTTATGATTGTATATGAATCTAGAACCCCTTTGGGAGCATTAAAGTCAGGCATCTGGAACAGTTAAACCTCTGCTCATGATTTCAAGTATGGTCCATTCGTCCAGAAAGGAGAGGCCAAATTCGCAGCCCCCTTGGTTCTTGATGAGGCTCATTCTTGTTGCCAGTCTCTGGCTGAAACACTTTCACGTGTATTATCTTGTGCAAACCTCATGATAACCCCGTGAACAGGGCCAGCTTCATGAGCACTGGGCTTGTGCAGTCACGTGGAGCCACACTCAAAAGGCCATGTGCTTTGATTTTTCACTCTGCCGTCAGCATCTGGCAAGGATAATCTTTTAACAAGACTTTCTTAAAGGGACCCTACATTTTCCTCAGCACTGGACCCTACAAATTATACAGTATCTGCAATGTATTATATTTTCCACACTCCACAGCTGGGGAGGGGCAGGCAAAGCCATGTGAGGAAAACAAAGGGGGCGGGATAATGAAAGTAAGACGTCTTGGACTCAGACTCGCACAAGGTCCTTGAACTTTTAAAAAACTGTGGTAAAATACACATAACATAAAATTAATTGTTTTAATTCTCTTAAAATATGCAATTCAGTGGCATTTAACGCATTCAGTGTGTTGTGTAACCATCACTAGTATCAAGTTCCAGAACATTCTCACCCTCCCAAAAGCAGACCCTCTACCCACGGGCAGTCAGTTCCCATCACTCCCACCACCCAGGCTCTGGAAACCACTCACTGCTTCCAGCCTGTGATGGAAAATTTCATGCATCAACTTGACTGAGCTTAGGGATGCCCAGATAGCTGGTGAAACATTATTTCTGGGCATGTCTGGGAGCGTGTTTCTGGATGAGATTAGCATCTGAGTCAGTGGATGAAGTAAAAATCTGCCCTCACGAATATGGGTGGGCAGCATCCAATCTACTGAGGACCCAAATAGGAGGAAAGGGAAATTCTTCCTCTCCCTCCCTATCTCTGTCTCCTCGAACTGGGACATCCATCTTCCCTGCCCTTGCACATTACAGCCCCTGGTTCTTGGGCCCCTGGACTCCATGATTTAAACCAATTCCTCCGCTCTCTCTCCCTTCCCTGGTTCTCAGACCTCCAGCTTTTCTGAATCTCCAGCTTGCAGACAGCAGATGGTGAGACTTCCCAGTCTCCATAATACTCACCATCATGTGAGCCAATTCCCATAATCAATATCTCTCTCAACACACAAACACACTCCCTGTTGGTTCTGTGGTTCCGTTTGTCAAGAGAAACACGACTAATACACTATCTATATGGGTTCACCAATTCTGGATATTTTACTTAAATGGAATTATACACCATGGGCTGTCCTTGAACTTCTGGGTTCATCTTTAACTCCTTTGCAAAGGACGATAGCGATGCTTAACTCCCAGTGTGGACGGGAAGGCTCCATGGTAAGCTCCCTTTAGGCACTGCGTAAACAGTGGATAAAGGGTATTTATCTTACTACCATTGCGCTATTACCTTTATTATTATTATTATTATTGCTGCTGCTGTTGCTATTGTAATTAAGACAAGAGAACCACCGTGGTGACTGTGACATGGGTTAGCCAATCCAAGATCACACAATTAGCCACTGCTGAGACCGAATCCTGGCCTTCAATTCTCATTCTTATTCCTATTGATTCTAATCCTAAATCTTTGTAATCTCCCCATCTTCTGACTAGGATTTTTCAAAGAAGCAAAGATGAGGAGCTGGTGAAGGCAGGCCTGGCAGAGAAAAATTACAAGCCAAGGTCTGGAGGAAGAAAAGACAGATCAGGAGACGGTGGGTGGAGTTGGGCTGAGCTGCCCTGGCCAGGTCAGTTGAAGCCACGTGCTGGGACCTTCAGTGCTTTTCCGTAGGGGCTGGACCATGCTCTGCTTTGGCTCCGGAGGCCTTTGAATAGATCTTTACAGGAGCCAGGCTCTCCTCTCTGGAAATTTTAGCTAGAAAGGAGAATTCTGTAGGATAAGACGAGGCAAGCCGAGCTGGTGCAGGCTCCCTGGGGAAGCACTCGGCCCTGGGCACATTCTTTCTGTATCACAGGATCAGTGATTTGTATCATCTTAAAATAACTACAGTGCTTTGGCTGAAACCCTACCATGGGAACCTCCAAGCATTTGCAAACAATGGCTCATTACGTTTTATCCTTTATCCACCTGTCTGTGGATTAAATGGAACAGGCATGGTTTGATACCTGCAACCCACCCCCCTGGTAAACCTCCCTCTCCTCTAGGGCTGAGGGGAGGCAGGGAGCTGGAAGACCATGGAGGCTGGCTTTGTCCAGTGGGCCTGGGTCAGCGGCACAAATGCACAAGAGCAAGCTCAGCTGGGTTTACAATGGACAGAGGCCTGGACAAGGGACAGTAATACCCTAGCCACGTGGACCTTGAAATATCAATAGGTATTCATGACAGGTTTCTAGAAGACTCGTGGCAGAAGATCTAGGTGTCATTGGACATAAACATTCTCCTTTTATGCAACCAACTCTTCTCCTGTTGTGTCATTCTCACACAAGTAGGAACTTTTATAGTCCGTGAAATTGAAAACGGGTATCTTTTTCTCTGGGCTAGCCAGGTAGTCACAGTGCCATCTCCTTGAGGACCAGTAAAAGACTCCAGTTTCAGAGTGGTGCCGTACAAGAGGAGAGAGACGGACAGAAGGGAGAGCTGGCAAGGGTTTTTGTCGGGGCTCTGGCTACAGGTTGAAAATTCGGATTTTCTCTTTGAAACAGGATGACCAGAGAGAGAGAGAAAACATCTGCCCCAGCTGGCATGACTTTTGACATGACACCCAAGAGGCCAGCTCCGTCAGTCGCAACTCCTGTTCCCAGCTCTACCACGTCCTGGCTTCATGATCTCTTGGCAAATTGCTTATCTTCTCTGAATCTCAATTTCCTCATCTGTAAAATGACTGTGGATTACATGGATTTCTCGTGAATATTAAAATGGAAAAATCCGTGCAAAGCAGTCAACCAAGGCTGTACAGGGTCCGTGACGTGGCAGTTGATTTCAGTCTGTGCTCATTTAGCTGTCCTTAAATCTCTAATCATAAGAGCAGAAAGGTTCCAGTTATTATTGTTTTCTTAAAATAGCTCTTTCCTTTTTTGTTGTTTTATTTTAGTTTAGGTTTGTGTCTTTAAGTCAACTTTTAGCATTTTTTTTTTTGTTTTTGCTTTATTTTATTTTATTATTTTATTTTGAGACAGAGTCTTGCTGTGTTGCCCAGTGCAGTGACACAACCTCAGCTCACTGCAACCTCCACGTTATAGGTTCAAGCCACTCTCCTGCCTCAGCCTCCGGAGGAGCTGGGACAACAGCGTGCACCACCACACCCAGCTAATTTCTGAATTTTTAGTAGAGATGAGATTTCACCATGTTGGCCAGGCTGGTCTCCAAGTCCTGATCTCAACTAATCCTCCCACCTTGGCCTCCCAAAGTGCTGGGATTGCAGGCGTGAGCCACTGCCCCGGCCTGTTTTTGCTTTATTTTAATCTAAATTTTCACTCCATCACAATCATTGACTGGTATGTTCTTTCATTTATATTATCTTGGTGCTTCTTGCTCTCTTTTTTTCCCTCCCTCTTGAAATTTAGTGTAAAATGTCATTTCTTTTATTTCATTTTTTTCTTCTAGAAGTTTGAAATACCTATACCCTAATTCGAGTAAACTAATAATTGCCATTACAATTTTTGCCGAACATATATTTTCTTTTCCCTGTAACTCTTCACATTATTCAGATGATATAACCTCTTTACGACGAAGACAAGATTTTCCGCATTCCCTAGACTAGTGATCCAGGCTTTCGGCTTTGTTAAATTTTAGTTTTAAACTGTTTTGATTTTTCCGTATCGTATCTTCTAATCCTCGCATAAGGAGTATATTCAATAGTGACAACAGTATTTTGAAGCTCTTGTCTGGAACTGCATTTTGTTCCTTTTTTTGCCTGACATTTTCCTAATGTCGCAGGCAGCTTTCTTCCTGGGACTCACCTTTCGCTTTGTGGCATACAAGCTCAAGGATTTTTCACTCAGAAACACTGAACAGGAGGTATAATTTTCTTTAAAACTGCCTGCTTGGGAGATTATGTTGTCTCTTTTCTTGACTGTTTGGCTTAATATACAATTCTAAGTTCAAATTCTTTTCTTTCGCAACTTTGGAGATGATGCCCTTATTATCTTTTAGGATTTTATGTTGAAAATTATAAAATTGATGTCAGCCTAATTTTGGCTGTTTTGAGATCAGCCTGCTTTTTCACAATACAGTTTTAGGATTCACTTTCTTTTAAATTTGGATTTCAGAAACGTGAGCTGTATTTAGAGCTGACTTTAAAATGTATGTTTAAAACAATGTTCAAAATGTCTGTTAAATTCATTTAAAATGTATGTTTAAGATGTACATTAAAAATTAAAATGTACTTTTACATTTTTTTCTTAGCATTCAATAGTTCCTTTAGACAAATCTTTCTTAAGATTTTTTTTTCCTATTCTTTTAAAATCATTTTCTTTGGCTTGCCGCCTTGGCTCACGCCTGTAATCCCAGCACTTTGGGAGGCCAAGGTGGGTGGATCACTTGAGCTCAGGAGTAGGAGACCAGCCTGGGTAACATGGCAAAACCCCATCTCTACTAAAAAATACAAAAATTAGCCAGGCGTGGTGGCGCACGCCTGTAATCTCAACTACTCAGGAAGCCGAGGCAGGAGAATCACTTGAACCGGGAGGCAGAGGTCGCAGTGAGCCGAGGATCTCACACTACACTCCAGGTGGGGTGACAGAGCAAGGCTGCATTTCAAAGGAAACAAAAGTCATTTTTTCTGCTCTTTTTTTTAAATCACTTTCTGGATCACCCATTATTACATAGCTATTTTACTTTTTGGGTCTGTCGTCCTTGTCTCTTAATTTTTCTCTTTTTCTTTTTCGCTATACTCTTGTTCCTGTGTGATAGGAGGTTTCCTCATTTTATCTTCCAAATTAGTGACTCTGAACCACTTTCATTTTGCTCTCCAGCCCATCGAAAAAATACACCTTTTATAAATCTTGTTTAGAAGTGTTTGCTATTTTCTACTCTTATTTCCTCTTATCTTTTTGTTTGGAGATGCAACATGTCTATGTTCATAGTAGGAAAACTCAACACTGAAAAGTTGAAGGTTCTCCCTAAATTGATCAATTGATGCTACATATTTCTGATCCAACTTCTACTACAGATTCTATGGGACTTGACAAATTGATTTAAAAATTTATGTGGACATGCAAAAGACCCAGAAAAATAGTAAAGGTGAAGAATAGAATGAAAAATTGTCAGTACCTGATCTCAATGCTTACTATAAAACAACAGTATGGCAATGTGGTATTGCCATAGAAGTTGATAAATTGGCCAGATATAAACAGAGCCAATAATTAGATACACATGAAAAGAAAGAGGTGACCAGACTGAGTAATAGGTAAAGAGGGACTTCCAGTAAATAGTACCAGCACAGTTGGTTATCCATATTTTTAAAAGCTTTACATTACATGCAACGTTAATTTTAAATAAATTTAAAACTACAAGTGAAAAAGAAAACTCAAAAATGTTTAAAAGAAAATATAGACAGATATCCTTCTGAGCTTGAAATAGGGAAGGAGCTCACAAACAGAACCAAAAAATTCAATATTTAAAAAGATAACTTTGGCTACATTGCAATCAAAAGGTCTATCTAGCAAAACACACAATACGGACAGCTGAAAAAGGGAAGAAGAGATTTTCAGTAGACATAACTGGAAATGAAAAAAGGATTTAATATTTAGAATATATGCAGAGGTCCTTTAAATCAATAAGAAAAAAAATGAACCAATAGTCAAATGTACAATGGAAGTGAACTGCCACTACATAGAAATGGAATACATATTCCATAGACAAGTGAGATAACTGGCCTCATTAGATATCAAGCAAACGCAAATTAAGATACAATGATAGACCATTCTATCCCCATGGGATCAGAGGCAACTGGTAAGCTAAGAGACAGTGGTGGTATAAGTGTGTATGCTACTTTAGAAACAATTCTTCATTATCTTGTAAAGTTGAATGTGCACTTTTTTTAAGATGTGAGAACTTAGTGATATACTCCCAGGTAAATACCTTAAAGAAATTATTGCACAGATGCTCCCAGAGGCAGCACAGCTGAAACTGAGAGCAACCCAAAGGTTCAGTAATAGGACTGATTTAGGCGGCTGAGGCAGGAAGATAGCTTGATCCCAGGAGTTCAAGAACAAGCCTGGGCAACATAGGGAGAGCCTGTCTCTAAAAAACACATTTTAAAATTAGTCAGGCATAGCAGCCCATGTCTGTGGTCCCCACTACCCAGGAGGCTGAGGTAGGAGGATCTCTTGAGCTCAGGAGTTCAAGGCTGCAGGGAGCTGTGATCACACCTGGGGAACAGAACAAAACCCTGTCTCAAAAAAAAAAGAATGGATCAGAAAAATTGTACATTCACACAATTGAATATTGTGCACCACTACGCACAAATGAACTACAGGCACACAACAACATGGGTAATTCTGAGAAGCATAACACTATGAGACAACACGTCACTAGGATGCACCATTAAAAAGAAATGAATTACAGGAGACCTACAGCAACACAGGTGAATTGCAGAAACACAGCATTGCTTAAAGAAGACAAATCCCAGCAGACTACATTCAGTAAGTTACCATTTTTGTAATAATCAAAACCAGGCAAAACTAAGCAATGCACTGTTTAGGTATATACATATGGAATGATCTGGCTTTCCTTCTAGCCACAAAAAAATGTCAATGAAATAGGCAAGCAAACTTCATTACTAACTAACTTCAGACAGTGCAATTTCTATGTGTCTTTTTCTTAAGAGCCACAGTGAGTGGATTTTTCTATATTATCATGTTACCTAATAATGATAAATAATTTGGAAAACACAAGAGCTAAAAATAAATTTTAAAAGCTGCCCATAATCAGACATCTTTTTAAAGCACCCCGCAAAAGGATTGTTTTCTGTTGTGACTATTGATAGTTATCCATTCTAATCCAACCATTTCTTCCAACCATAGGAGGCAGAGAGAAGAGATAGAAGCCTGGAGAACTGCAGGGATGGTGGTATCTTGTGCATGGTCTCACACTCCTAAGCTGGTCTTAAAATCGTTCACTTGTACCCAAGTGATGGCTGTTGTCCCACTGGTGCCCATGTCAGAACCAGTACTTGCACAGCTCCGCTCACATGAGAGTGTAACATCATCCTTCGACAACTGGAATTTCTGAGGACAAAATTTCCACTTAAAATAAAACCTAACAAGCTCTCTAGAGAAATGAGCTAGGGTCAGAGACCCAAACTTGCTAAATAAACATATTGTTGGAGACTAAAAGGGACAAGTTTTTCTACCCTCGCTCTTTTTAAACATTAAGAAACTGAATAATCCTATTTTTCCTCCAGCTTCAGACAGAGCAAGTGTTCATAAATATTCATTTTTTCCAACTGGAAGCATTAGGCCTTGTTACTTCAAGTGGAACTAACTGAAAATTAATGATGGTTTTCAGAAAAAGCAAGATTATATACACAGAAGCAATTAAACACAAACCTATTAGTTATTTAACAACTCGTTAATGAGTAGAATTTCAGCATCCGAGTTGTAACTATGCTAGCTTGTCCCTGCCAACTCACTTACATATCATCTTTTCAAAATTTGTCTTTGAGAAGTAAAAGACTGGGGGGATTTTCACACAGATTTGCACCTTGCAAAAAAGAATCTGAGATGCCAATTACAGAGAAGTGGCAAAGAACAGAGTTGAAAATAGAGCAAAGAAATCATGTTAAATTTTGATCCAAAACTCAAGACATACTGAAGTTTAATTTCAGATTTGAATAATTTGTTGTGGGAAAACAAATATTAGTGCCTTTTCTGTTTTGTGAATATTTGTACATGTATATTAAGGATTTTAACAAGACTTTGACCAATTTTCAATTAATTGTGTGTATTATTTTAAGTAAATTCAATGTACAGAATAAAAAATTTACAAGGTGACTGAAACGGAATCTTCACTTATATTACAGAAACTTAAGCTTTAACTCACGGTTAATGCCTGTTGAATATTTCACATTTGTTAAATGGCACAACCTATAGGCAAATGCGTGACACTGCATTCCAGCACTACTAGACATTATAAACACCTAGAGCAAAAGGATTGGCCTTCTAGGATTACGGAAGGAAATACTTCAAGTTGCTAAAACACATTTATGTTTGACTGATTTTCTCTTTTCTCCATTCTGTCCGTGTTCCCTATAGGCATTGCAGAACCATCTCCTGTATCTCACTGTGGCTCAGAACACCATACCCCAAAGTATGGTACCTTGGCATGCTGAGTATTTTGAACTGAAGAATATTGGAAAGACCTCAGAAGCAAGGTTTTTCTGACTTTCTCCCAGCTTTCTGTCTCCCGTTTCTTTCTTTCCACCAAACAAGTCACAGAAACCAGACTTTCTTCTTCCCAAGGCAGGTCGTAGAAACTGAAACCACTTTCTTCCCAAGCAAGTCATACAACCTAGAAAGGTCACTCTCCCTTCTCTCTTGAAGACTCTCATTCCAGAGAGGTCCTGCTCCATACCCAGTGGAAGGAGTAGTACACAGAGAGGCCAAGAAGAATATGAACAGGGAAGTCTTGCTGGGATTTCTCTCCCAGTCTATTACCACTAGATTTTACTCTTTTGTCCAATCACATTTGTTTTTCTGAATATATATTGGGTTGGTTCCAGGTCTTTGCTATTGTACACAGTGTCACAATGAACATACGTGTGCATGTGTTCTTATAGTAGAATGATTTATAATCCTTTGGATACATATCCAGTAATGGGATTGCTGGGTCAAATGGAATTTCTATTTCTAGGTCCTTGAGGAATCGCCACACTGTCTTCTACAATGGTTGAACTAATTTATACTCCCACCAACAGTGTAAAAGTGTTCCTGTTTCTCCACATCCTCTCCTGCATCT
Organism: Alouatta palliata; assembly: GCA_004027835.1. Lineage (NCBI taxonomy): Eukaryota > Metazoa > Chordata > Mammalia > Primates > Atelidae > Alouatta > Alouatta palliata. Next base: position 21,903 of record PVKV010020723.1, read on the forward strand.
GTTGTCTCCAGATTTTTTAATGATCACCATATAACTGGCGTGAGATGGTATCTCAATGTGGTTTTGAGTTGCATTTCTTTAATGACCAGTGATGATGAGCATTTTTTCATATGTTTGTTGGCCTCATAAATGTCTTCTTTTGAAAAGTGTCTGTTCATGTCCTTTGCCCACTTTTGAATGGGTTTGTTTGTTTTTTTTTCTTGTAAATCTGTTTTAGTTCTTTGTAGATTCTGGATATTAGCCTTTTGTCAGATGAGTACATTGCAAAAACTATTTTGGTTGCCGGTTCACTCTAATGATTATTTCTTTTGCTGTGCAGAAGCTCTGGAGTTTAATTAGGTCCCATTTGTCTATTTTGGCTTTTGTTGCCAATGCTTTTGGTGATTTAGTCATGAAGTCCTTGCCTATGCCTATGTCCTGAATGGTTTTGCCTAGGTTTTCTTCTAGGCTTTTTATGGTGTTAGGTCTTATGTTTAAGTCTTTAATCCATCTGAAGTTTAGTGTAAGGTGTCAGGAAGGGATCCAGTTTCTGCTTTCTGCACATAGCTAGTCAGTTTTCCCAACACCGTTTATTAACCAGGGAATCCTTTCCCCATTGTTTGTTTTTGTCAAGTCTGTCAAAGATCAGATGGTTGTAGATGTGTGCGTTGCCTCTGAGGCCTCGGTTCTGTTCAATGGGTCTACATCTGTTTTGGTACCAGTACCATGCTGTTTTGATTACTGTAGCCTTGTAGTACAGTTTGAAGTCAGGTAGCATGATGCCTCCAGCTTTTTTCTTTTTGCTTAGAATTGTCTTGGCTATGCAGGCTCTCTTTTGGTTCCATATGAAGTTTAAGGTGTTTTTTTTTTTTTCCAGTTCTGTGAAGAGCATCATAGGTAGCTTGATGGGGATAGTGTTGAATCTATAAATTACTTTGGGCAGTATGGCCATTTTCACAATATTGATTCTTCTTAACCATGAGCATGGAATATTTTTCCATCTGTCTGTGTCCTCTCTTATTTCCTTGAGCAGTGGTTTGTAGTTCTCCTTGAAGAGATCCTTTACATCCTTTGTTAGTTGTATTTCTAGGTATTTTATTCTCTTTGTAGCAATTGCGAATGGCAGTTCATTCTTTATTTGGCTCTCTTTAAGTCTGTTATTGGTATATAGGAATGCTGGTGATTTCTGCACATTGATTTTTTATCCTGAGACTTTGTTGAAGTTGCTTATCAGTTTAAGGAGATTTTGGGCCGAGACAATGGAGTCTTCTAAATATACAATCATGTCATCTGCAAATAGAGACAATTTGACTTCCTCCTTTCCTAATTGAATACCCTTTATTTCTTTTTCTTGCCTGATTGCTCTGGCTAGAAATTCCAATACTATATTGAATAGGAGTTTTTACCCATTCAGTATGATATTGGCTGTGGGTGTGTCATAAGTAGCTTTTATTATTTTGAGATACATTCTGTCAATACCTAGTTTATTGAGAATTTTTAGCATAAAGGGCTGTTTAATTTTTTTTCAAAGGCCTTCTCTGCATCTACTGAGATAATCATGGGGTTTTTGTCTTTGGTTCTCTTTATGTGTTGGTTTACATTTATGGACTTCCATATGTTGAACCAGCCTTGCATCCCCGGAATGAAGCCTACTTGATCGTGATGGATAAGCTTTTTGATGTGCTGTTGCAATTGGTTTGCCAGTATTTTATTGAAGATTTTTACATCTATGTTCATCATGGATATTGGCCTGAAGTTTTCTTTTTTTATTGAGTCTCTGCTGGGTTTTGGTATCAGGATGATGTTTTTGTTTTCATAAAATGACTTGGGAAGGATTTCCTCTTTTTGGATTGTTTGCAATAGTTTCACAAGGCATGGTACCTGCTCCTCTTTGTACATCTAGTAGAATTCGGCTGTGAACCCATCTGGACATGGGCTTTTTTTGGTTGGTAGGCTATTAACTGCTGCCTCAACTTCAGCCCTTGTTATTGGTCTATTCAGGGTTTCGACTTCTTCCTGGTTTAGGCTTGGAAGGGTGCAAGTGTCCAGGAATTTATCCATTTCTTCCAGGTTGACTGGTTTATGTGCATAGAGTTGTCCGTAGCAATCTCTGATGGTAGTTTGTATTTCTGTGGAATCGGTGGTGATATCCCTTTTATCATTTTTTATTGCATCTATTTGATTCTTCTCTCTTTTCTTTTTTTTTAATCTGGGTAGTGGTCTGTCTATTTTGTTGATCTTTTCAAAAAACCAGCTCCTGGATTTATTGATATTTTGAAGGGTTTTTTGTGTCTGTATCTCCTTCAGTTCTGCTCTGATCTTAGCTATTGCTTGTCTTCTGCTAGCTTTTGAGTTTTTTTGTTTTGTTCTGTTTTGTTTTTATCTTGCTCCTCTAGCTCTTTCAATTTTGATGATGGGGGTAAATTTTAGATCTTTTCTGGATTCTTATGTGGGCATTTATTGCTATAAATTTCCCTATAGACACTGCTTTAAATGTGTCCCAGAGATTCTGGTATGTTGTGTCTTCGTTCTCGTTGGTTTTGAAGAACATCTTTATTTCTGCCTTCATTTCATTGTTTATCCAGTCAACATTCAAGAGCCAGTTGTTCTGTTTCCATGAAGTTGTGCAGTTCTGAGTTAGTTTCTTAATCCAGAGTTCAAATTTGATTGTACTGTGGTCTGAGAGACTGTTTGTTATTATTTCCATTCTTTTGCATTTGCAGAGGAGTAATTTACTTCCAATTATGTGGTCAATTTTAGAGCAGGTATGATGTGGTGCTGAGAAGAATGTATATTCTGTGGATTTGGGGTGAAGAGTTCTGTAAATGTCTATTAGGTTTGCTTGGTCCAGATCTGAGTTCAAGTCCAGGATATCCTTGTTAATTTTCTGTCTTGTTGATCTGTCTAATATCGACAGTGGAGTGTTAAAGTCTCCCACTATTATTATGATAGAACTCAAAGTCTCTTTGTAGGTTGTTAAGAACTTTCTTTATGTATCTGGGTGCTCTTGTATTGGGTGCGTATGTATTTAGGATCATTAGCTCTTCTTGATGCATTGATCCTTTTACCATTATGTAATGTCCTTCTTTGTCTCTTTTGATCCTTGTTGGTTTAAAGTCTATTTTTTCAGAAACTAGGATTGCAACTCTTCTTTTTTTTTGCTCTCCATTTGCTTGGTAAATCTTCCTCCATCCCTTTATTTTGAGCCTTTGTGTATCCTTGCATGTGAAATGGGTTTCCTGGGTATAGTACATGGATTGGTTTTGACTTTTTATTCAATTTGCCAGGCTGTGTCTTTTGATTGGGCATTTAGCCCATTTACATATAAGGTTAATATTGTTATGTGTGAATTTGATCCTGCCATTTTGATGCTAGCTGGTTGTTTTGCCCATTAGTTAATGCAGTTTCTTCATTGTGTCAATGCTCTTTACCATTTGGTATGTTTTTGAAGTGGCTGGTACTGGTTGTTCCTTTCTATCTTTAGTGCTTCTTTCAGGAGCTCTTGTAAGCCTGGCCTAGTGTGATGAAATCTCTCAGCAATTGCTTTTTCATAAAGGATTTTATTTATCCTTTGCTTATGAAGCTTAGTTTGGCTGGATATGAAATTCTAGGTTGAAAGTTCTTTTCTTTAAGGATGTTGAATATTGGCCCCCACTCTCTTCTGGCCTGTAGGGTTTCTTCAGAGAGATCCACTGTGAGTCTGATGGGCTTCCCTTTGTAGGTAACCCAACCTTCCCCTCTGGCTGCCCTTAACATTTTTTCCTTCATCTCAACCATGGTGAATCTGATGATCATGTGCTTTGGGATTGCTCTTCTTGAGGAATATCTTTGTGGTGTTCTCTATATTTCCTGGACTTGAATATTGGCCTGCCTTGCTAGGTTGGGGAAGTTCTCCTGGATAATATCCTGAAGGGTGTTTTCCAGCTTGGATTCATTCTCTCTGTCACATTCAGGTACAGCTATCAAAGGTAGATTAAGTCTTTTCACATAATCCCATATTTCTTGGAGGCTTTGTTCATTTCTTGTCACTCTTTCTTCTCTAATCTTGCCTTCTCATTTTATTTCATTGAATTGATCTTCAATCTCTGATATCCTTTCTTCTGCTTGGTCGATTCGACTATTGAAACTTGTGTGTGCTTCGCGAAGTTCTTGTGTTGTGTTTTTCAACTCCATCAAGTCATTTATATTCTTCTCTAAGCTGTTTATTCTCATTAGCATTACATCAAACCTTTTTTCAAGGTTCTTAGTTTCTTTGCATTGGGTTAGAGTATGTTCTTTTAGCTCAGAGAAATTTGTTATTACCTATCTTCTGAAACCTGTTTCTGTCAATTCATCAGACTCATTCTCCATCCAGCTTTGTTCCCTTGCTGCCGAGGAGTTGTGATCCCCTGGAGGAGGAAAGGGGTTCTTGTTTTGGGCATTTTCATCCTTATTACACTGATTTCTTCCCATCTTTGTGGATTTATCTACTTGTGGTTTTTGTAGTTGGTGACTTTCAGATGGGTGGACCTCATTTTTGTTGATGATGAAGTTATTTATTTCTGTTTTTTAGTTTTCCTTCTAACAGTCAGGCCCCTCTGCTGTAGGACTGCTGGAGGTCCACTCCAGACCCTACTTGCCTGGAGATCACCTGCAGTGGCTGCAGAACAGAAAGGGTTGCTGCCGGTTTCTTCTTCTGTTATCTTCACCTCAGAAGGATACCCAACAGAGGTCAGCCTGAGCTCTCCTTTATGAGGTGTCTCTTTGGATACACGGGTGTCAGGGAGCTGCTTGAGGAGACAGTCTGTGCCTTATAGGAGCTTAAGTGCTGAGCTGTTAGCTCTGTTGCTCCATTCAGAGCTGCTGGGCAGGTACATTTAAGTCTGCTTCAGCAGAACTCATAACTGCCTTTTCTCCCACGTTCTCTGTGAAGGTGGGGCTTTATGTATAAGTTCCTGATGTGCTGTGCCTTTTTTCAGAGATGCCCTGCCCAGCAGTCTGCCAGCAGGTAGCCTAGTCACAGTCTGCCAGCAGAGGTGTTGCTGAGCTGCCGTGGGCTCTGCCCAGCTGCTGTGTGAACTTCCTTGCAGTTTTGTTTACAGAGGTATAGTTAGAACTGCCTTAATAATGGCGGTCTGCCTCAGTAATGGCAGACTGCCTCGGTAATGGCAGACGCCCTTCCCCCCACAGAGCTGGACTGTCCTGGGTCCAGCTGCATTTGCTGTGAAACTCTGAATCCAGAGCATTTCAGATTGCTGGTCTTTGTGAGGGTGGGACCTGCCAAGCCAGATCACCTGGCTCCCTGTTTCAGACCCCTTTTTTTCAGTTGAACGGGAGGCTCTGCTCCCTGGCATTCCAAGCGCCAGTTGAAACAGCTGCCTAGATTTGTGTGAGTTTTTTTGAGGAGACCTGCTGCGCCAGCTGAAACAGCCATGCTGGAAACTCATGGCACCATGGCGCTTTTCAGCCCAGGAATCTCCTTGTCTGTGGGCAGTAATAACTCATTTGGAAATGTGATGATCACTCACCCTCTGCATTGTTCTCACTGGGAACTGCACTCCAGAGATGTTCCTATTAGGCCATCTTGGATCTGCCCATCCAATCACATTTCTACGTGGCTATCTGATATGATTTGGCTTTGTGTCCCCACTCACATCTCACCTTCAGTTGTAATCCCATAATTCCCACATATCTGGGAGAGTAGGAGGTAATCATGGCAGTGGTCTCCACCATGCTGTTCTCATGATTAGTGAATTTTTATGAGATCTGATGGTTTTATAGGTGTCTGGCGTTTCCTCTGCTGGCACTCACTCTCCTGCCATCCTGTGAAGAGATGCCTTCTGCATGATTGTTAGTTTCCCGAGGCCTCCTCAGCCATGCAGAACTGTGAGTTATTAAACCTCTTTTCTTTGTAAATTACCCAGTCTTGGGCATGAGAATGGACTGATACACTATCCATTCTTCACTGAACCTAAGCATAATGAGAGTTTTCCCTGAGTCTTTAGGTTCTCATTTCTGAAGGCTCCCATGTCATATAACACTTTGATTACATACATTGGTTATGTTTTCCTTTTGTTAACCTGTCTTTTGTTATAGAAATGCCAGTCATGACCCTTATGATGGAAGAGGAGAGGTATCACACCTCTCCACCTCTACAGCCTCTTCTCTTCTGGAGATGCACTCTCTCCTGGGTGAACTCACCCAGTCCCATGGTTGTAAATACTTTCCATATGTTGGTGACTCTCCATTACATATCACAACCTGGACCCCTCCACCTGCATGTCTATCAGACACCTCAACCTTGAACCAACCTTTCAGTAAATAGACAAGTCTTTGAATTCCTTGACTGATAACTTCAGTGTCATCCTTGACACTTCTCCTTTCACATCCAACATCTGATCTGTCAGAATATACTGAAGGCTCTGCTGCCATAATACACAAAATCCCACCACTTCTAGCACCCTGTACTGTGGTCACCTCCTAGGAGCCATCATTATCCTGTCCCAGCACTAACTGCCTAGCTGGTCTTCCTGTTCTACCTTTGTTTCCCTCCACCTTCAGACTGTTCACAAGTGACCAATTTAAAACATGAGTGACATCACAAGAGTCCACTTCTCAGAGCCATTCAGTGATGTTCTGTTTCTCAAAGCAAAGACCAAAGTCCTTTGGCTGCATCAAGGCTCCACATCATCTGCCCCCACTACCACTCTGACTTCATTGCTGGCTACTTTTACCATTTTTCACTATGGCCCCCTGTTATTGCTGGAATATGCCCAGAGCCCTGGTGCTGCTCTTTTTCCTGCCTGAGTCTCTGCTTCAACATGGACTTAACACAGGCAGCCTTCTTCTGACTGTTCCTCTCCCCTCCAGCAGTCCCATCCCCTCCTGCAATTTTACACACTAATTTCTCTTGTAACCTGTGTGTTTCCTATGTGTTTTTTGTGTGCCACTTATGTATGCATATATATATATGTGTGTGTGCATTCACTCATTCATGTGTGGAATCACTCATCAGTTGTTTTTTTCTGTTATAAAGGTAGGGACGGGGAGTGTCTGTTTTGTTTTCCACTGTATTCTTTGCACTAGAACAATGCCTCACATAGAGTAGGCACTCGATAAATGTTTGTCAGAGAAAAAAAAATAAAGATGAGTTGCATTGCTAAAATTATTAACAAATAAATTCTTATTTATTCATGAATAGATTGTCAATAAATGAACAAAGATTGCATTGTGACGGATGTAAGAAGGTCTAATGCCAGAAGAGAACTTACAGAATCAAAAGGGGAATTTGAAATAATATTTAAGTGTGAAAAAATACGGAATGACAAGCTCAGAGATGAAAATTGCTGCACCCCGCCATCTTCCACTGTGGCAGATGTTAACATGTGATCCTGGTGACCCACAGAGTACTAGAACCTTACTGCTCAAAATGTGGTCCACAGACACTGACCAGAATCATGGGCATCACATAGGAGCTTGTGGGAAATGCAGAAACTCACCTCTATTTATTGAGTCTGAGCTGCATTTTGACAAGTTCCCTCAGTGATTTGCTTGCCAATAAAGTTTGAGAAGCACCAGGGTGCATAGTGACTGCTGGCTCATCACAGCTGCACACAGGCTCAAACCTGCTTGACATCTTTGGGCTGAGTGCTGCAACTTTTCTCCTGATTTGAGTGACATCCATCTCATTTCTTCACACTTGTCAGAAACCACGTCCCAATTTCTGCATCATCTGTGTCATACTGATGTATATCCACAATGCCGGGAAGATAAGGGGCTGCCAACCATCTCCGCTGCTTTATCAGAGTCCCAGACATCTGCAACTCAGCTCCTGACTGCTGTTTGCAGCACAGTAGTGAAATCTTCAGTCCCCTCTCCACCCCAGCTCATCTTCCAGAGAAACAAAAAGGTGAACCCAGACCAATGCTGGAGCCCAACTGGGAGAGAGGCCAGCAGTCCTGTGGATGTGCTTCCCAGAACTTCCTGCTTCCCCCTGATCCTCTGTCCACTCTCCTAGCTGCCCAATGACAAATCCAGAGGCAACTCTCAAAGTGAAACTGTGCCGGGGCAGAGGCACTGAGACAATGGCTGATGAGCCTTGGGGAGCAAGAGAGAAGGGCTGGTGGAGCTGAATGTGCCCAGACTGCGACACGAGAGGGTCTCAACTCTGAAGCACCTTCTGCCACCACTGGGAAGGAAACACCACCCCCTCTACTTGGAGGAGTCCAAGCTGAGGACAAGGATTTTACCCCAACTGGCGGACACACCTCTCAGACAAAGGAGATATTTGAGATGCATACATGCTGTTTCATAAAAGACAGCTTGTAGCAGACAAAACAGTTCTGCTTGTAGCAGAACACACAGTTAAAATAAAAAAAGAATTTAAGAATGTCCTCAGATTGGTAACTGTGGATATTGAAAACATGAAGCAACTCCAAGCACACATGAAAAGAAATCAGAGGAAAAGTGAATCTAAAATGATAATCTTTTCAACAGAGAACCCAGGAGATGGTTAGAATGTCAGAATACCAGAGAGACAAGGAGGAACTGGAAGGTGGAATGAGAAGCTCACTCAGAAGGCAGAAGGAAGGGTTAAAGAGAGAAGAATGAGCTGGAAACCTGGGTGAGGCAGAACAAGCTCTAGACGTCCACGTAATAGGAGTCCCACAGGGACAGAGGAAGGTAAATGGAAAGAAGAATTGTTGAAAACAAGAAAAGATCAAGAATTTCACAGTCTTAGGAAAAAAAAAAAAAAAAAGATGTTCTCAGCTGGAAAGGGCCCAGCAAGAAAGATTAAAAATATAGAAAAAAAATAACTAAACTTTACCTAGACACATTAGAATGAGATATCAAAGCAAAGAGAAGGGAAAAAAACTTTCAAAGGGAAAAACCAGATGACCTGCAAAGATAAAAGAATAAGATTAAAAATAACGTATATGCTTTAGTGTTGCTACTGAGAAATATGATGTTCAAAAGTGGAAGGAAAAGAATTTTAACCCCCCAAAATTTCATCATCCAACCCCAATTGGACATTCAAACAAGCTGCCATTTAAATGTAGGCAGAACACAAGCAAGGCCTTAGAATCTTTGCCACAGAGACCCTCAAGAGTTAGTTACTCACCAGTCAAAGCCAGGGACCCTCAGATCTTAGTGGATGAAGAACATACATTTAAAAGTAAAACAGAGAAGAAGAAAACTTTGTGTTTCTGGCAATGAAGCTGTCTAGAAATTCTTAAGAGCTCTTTCACTAAAAAAGACCTGGCAGTGTTGGATAAATTACAACAAACATGACTAAATGAAAAGCTGAGCTCACAAGAATTAAAGGAAACTCAGGAGTCAGGAAAAGAAACAGCAGGTAACATTTGAGTGGTAGGTGAGGGAGGAGTAATGGCTGCCCTTGGGACAATCACCAGTACTAGGGATGTAGGCTTGTTGGTTTCAACAAATGCATGGGGAATTAAGCAAAACCTTGGCCTCCTAGAGATGGCAGTTTGAAGCTGAGCCCTCTACATGAGGTTAGTCCCTCTCAGTTCTACCTTCTCAATGACAGGGTCGGCTATGGGAAAAAATCCACCTGTGGCAAGCTGAGGGCCAGAAGGAAAGCAATATTCTCAGCCTTGCCTTAGAATATGTGATCACTAACTGGCCCTCGTTGCTCTGGGCTAAGGGTTTGAATTCACACTTGCTGCAGAGATGAGCAAGTATCATAGTTGAGACATATCGTAGCAGAGTGACTGACAGGATGTTTGTCGCTGCCTTGTCACAAACAATGTGAGTGACTTTTGTCAAGGTGCATAACCTCCTTTTTCTGCATTCTTCACCTTTAAAAGGAGAACGGAGCTTGCACTGTGTCTGACACATAGAAAATGCTGTGTAATTTTTTTCTTGAGGAGAACACTGGATGAGGTCCTGGGTTTTAGTGCTTTCAGGTACAAGGCAAAAGTAAACATGAATCCTCTCTAGAGGAATTCATCTCAACACAGATTCCTAAAGATTCCCACAGGTTTGGATCAATCAAACCTAAGCTCACAATTGAAAATTGCAAAACACGTGAAGGAACTGGCTACCATGTATAATAATCAGCATAATGAGCCACACAAAGGCCTCATGCATTTGAATTATCATATATGAAGTATAAATTATATGTATTTAAAATAAATGATCTGAAGACATGAGATTATAAAAATCTTTAGACAAATTTGAAAAAGGACATAATAGATGGAAGTTAAAATTCAATTACCTAAGATAAAAAATGCAATGGGTTGATTTTTTAAAAGTCATAGCTAAAGAGAATTAGTAAACTGGAAAACAGATCTAAGGTGATTATACAGAAATATCCAGTACAGAATGAGACAGAAAACATGAATGAAACATTCAAAGATCAGAAACACAGAGGAGAGAACAAAAAAGTCTAATAAATATTTATAGGTGTTACAGAAGGAGCTAAATGATAAATAAAATTAAAGAAAATGTGGAGAAAATGAATATGCAAAGTGATGACGGCTGAAATTTTACAGAGTAAATTTAAAAATTTAGTTCCCAGATTCAAATAACATCATGAATCTGGAGCAGCAGAAAATGAAATCCACAACTAAAGCTTTGTATTGAAACCAAAGAACATGAAAATCCTAAAATCGACCAGGGAGAAGGAAACTGATTATCTGAAACACAAAATAGAAACAAAACAAAACAAAAACCACTAATCACATCAATTGTAGGTTTTATAACAGAACAAAATGGAAGCCAGATAAGAGTGGGATAATAACTTTAGATTGTTCTTACCCTAATATTTTCATTCGCAAACAGAGTGCTTGCATGCGTATGTGAAATAAAAACATTTTCTCACAAATGATGAGGGATATGACTGGATGTTTTTATACTCATGGAATGACCCTGCAGTGAGAGAAAATGTGGCAATTGTTGGCCAGCACCCTTGAGTGCATGGGAGGGAGAAGGAGCTAGCACAGGTGCAAGGATTAGCTTTGGGGAAACAAGAACAGATGAATCCTAACAGGAGCAAAGACAGTCTTTGATGTAGTAAATGTGAGGGTAGGTACAGGAAGGATTTCATTTCAAGGGTTTCCGATTTCTCCATGAAGTTGGAAGGAGCTCATCATCAGGGAGCATTTTGGAGGAGAGCTTCAAGGTTTGAAGTCAGAGGAGAAGGTGTGACAAGGTCTTTTGGGAAAGCCAGGAAGTGGACGAAGGGATTCAGTGGTAGGTCCTGGTCCCACTAAAGAGCCTTTCAGGATGTTGACTGTCCACATACAGAAAGACCAGCAATACGGATCTGTGTCTTCCTCCCACTGTGCTGAGTTCCCCGGGCATAGATGTGGAGCAGTGGGAGAGTAGGGATTAGTCCCACACAGACTCTGTGGGCGAGTGAACAGAAGAGCGCAGCGTGTTTTCAGACACGCACATCTCCAAGGACAAACATAAAATCCATTAGAGCCAGTGCCTGCAGGGGTGCATGTGGTACCGAGAGAGAGTGATAAGAGGAAAATACTAAACTAAGGTAAAACAAAACAAGAGAGCTAGCTTGTGAGGGACAATAATGGCAGTGTGCTGGGAGGCTGAAGCATATAATTGCTCAACTATGTGCACCTGAGGTCCAATATAAGAAGAAAGGAGGAAAAATAGCACCCATTTGTTTGTCTTTTGAATACATTGGAAAAGATAAAACCCTGACTATTTTTGTTCACTAGCCCTTCTTTATCTATGGAAATATCAGTAAGAATAGCTGCAAAACCAACTCGGATGATCACGGAGGAGAGACCGCATTTGGACACCCAAGGGTCGACCTCTGGTCTTGCCCAGGCTTGGGCTGTCATGTGGGGATCCACTTTGGGTTCAGCCCGGCCAAGTCTATTTGCAGTTACTGATCGGCTGCACAGCCGTTGATTTTACTTAATGTTTTTCTGTGCCTGTGTTAGCAGCTGATTGAGGAATAATCAGCTGGATCAACTGCAGAGCTATGCAAACTAGCTGTTAAAATACCATAAATAACTCAATTGGCCACTTCTCATGAGGGTTATTTCTGTTCTATACAAAAGGGCTTATGTAACTCTCATACAACTCAATATTGAAGTTGTTAGCGGATGGAGAAAAGAGGGGGAACTTAATACTTTTCTCTCTGAGAGAAATCCCTGTATGTAATCAGCTCTCTATTATCTGGATGCAGCTCAGAGGAGTTTTGATCCCAAATCACATTCCTCCCTCCTTCAATGTTCTTTTCCCCACATTTTTTTTGGCCAGCAGCCTCCCCACCCAGGTGCTTCGCTAGCCTACTGCTGTGTCACAAACCAGCCCAAAACACAGAGCTTTAAAACAATAGCCCTTCATTGCTTTTCAGCATCCTGTTGGTTGATTGGGCTCAGATGGGTTCTCCTGTGTCCCCATTGGTATCAGCGCAGGTGACTCAAGTGTCCACCTTCAGCCAAGAGTGTGGCCAGGGCTGGGGCACTCCACATGGCCTCACTCATGTTTCTGGCAGCTGAGGCACCTCCACGTGGCCACTCCAGCAGGACGATGACAACTGTTTCCATGCTGGCTGGCATTCCAGGAGGCTAAACCAGAAGCTGCAAGTCTTCCAAGGGTTCACCCCTGAAAATCACATGCTGCCCTTCCAGCACATTCCAGTGGTGAGGTCCAAGGGAAGGGAGATAGGTTCCGGGTCTCAGCAGAAGCAGCACTCGTGGGGATCCTCGGTGGCCGCCGTGATCTGCAATTGCGCATACCTGCGGGAACACAGGAGGAACTAGGTCAGAGTCCAGAATGCAGGTAGGAAGCTGAGCCTGTTGGGAAAGACTGTGGAATGCAAAGCCAGGCCCAGGAGCAGTGGATGCCTGCCCAACTCCATCAGCTCTGCCTGGTGCTCGTCTTCCTCTGTTTCCTCTGCTGCTGGGCTGCTCTTTTCTTTTTACCTTATGTGTGGACCAGTGTAGATGCTGCCTCACCTTAAATCTTGGAGGCCCCTGACCTTAGCTCCTGTACAGATCGTGCTAGGTGGTCTGGTTACTGTCCAGGAGACAGTAAGAGGCAGAAAGGCGGCCAAGGAGACCTTGGGACTCTTATCAGTTCTTCCCTTCCCACGAACCTACTATGGCTGTTCCTGAATGGAGAAAGACCCAGCCTTCAGTGAGTGCTGAGCAGCGAGGAGGGGCCTGGAGGCTCAGGGGGAAAAGAGCCGGGCTTGGGCACTGGGGGCGTGTGTAAGAGCTGCATGTGAGTGTGTTAGTGTGTTCCCATTCACAACCGACTGCAGGTGCCACCTCTCACTCCTCTATCCGTGAGTCACTTTAGCTGCTATTTTTGTACACTCTCAAAACACACTGCTTCCTAGATACATTCCCTCTCAAAATGAAGTCCACTTTGGGGGCCTTGGGCAAACTGCTGTCATCATCTTATTCAGTAGACTTTTTTTCTCTGATCACAAATATGAATCTAACACCTATTACATACCAGAATCTGAGGTAAATTCCCTGCCTTCAAGGAGCTTTCATTTGAGTCCCAATCCATTGCAGATGGGGATTTCATCTGGGACCCACACGTTGGCTCATCTCCTCACCACTGTGGAATCCATGTGAGACCCTAGAACCTGCTCCTTCAGCCTTACTGGGTACAGAACCCTGCAGGGAGCTTGCTAAGGTGCAGATTTCACTTCTGTAGGCCTGGGTGGGCTGAGACTCCACGGAGGCGCCAGGAGATTGGACGCTGCCCTCTGAGGACCTCCTTGAGAACTGCACTGAGACTGTCTTCTCCACAGCTGCCATCCCTTCCTGATGCCTTTCTGCCAGTGCCCCCTGGTCTGGTCTCCAGCCCCCAAAAGCTGCCCCACTCTGTCATGAACTCCACTCGCAGTCCCTGCCTGCCTTTGCTCTCTGGGCATGTTGTCTAGATGACTGGCCCTGAAATCCAGAGTCTTTCTCCTCTACTTCCCCACCCATTGCACATCCCAGGTGCTCTCCAAATCCGCCTCAAAGGGTACGACCTCCAGGAAGGCCTCAGGAACGATCTTTCTTTGCAAATCTTTATGCAGCTCGGAAGGACAGAGCCCTCAAGGAAATGCCTGCATTCCATGGAGACATCTTTGCTACCCACTTGCAGTTCCCCATCTCTGATCTTGTCCCCTGGAGGTCCATCCTGCGCCTCTTCCCACTGTGCTTTCCTCCTGGTGTCAAAGCCTCTCAGCACTGATGGGGGTTTTGGTGGGGTATGTGCATGGGAGAGGTGGTGAAGGTGAAGAACTTGGCACACATAAGCCCCTGGATCCTCAGCTCCGTGCACAAACTGCAGGGTTGATGGATAGGGTTTCCGTCCATCTGAATCAATGATCTTCGAAGAACACAGAAATTTACTCATACTCTATTTCAGTTATTTATTGGTGATGAAAACCTATATGCAAAAATTCCCAGAAGCAGACAAGGTGGTGGTCCTAGGGGGAGATTGCAGGTATCTGAAAATCCTTCAGATCTGGGATGAGGGTGGGGCCTGGACCACCTCACCTGGGTTCCAGGAAAGCCAGAGGAGAGGAGCTGGTTGGTCTCTGTAGCCTCAGCTGCGGGTTGTGAACTTGGGCCTTGGGACTGTTACTTCCACAGCTCAAAAGCAGAGAAGTGAACGATTTAATCCAGAGCAGTAGGCATGTTACAGGGCAACCCAATCCTCCGACTTTGCAAAGAAGCAGAGGAAGCGCAGAGAAGGCAGGAGTGATGGAAGGTCCCGTGGGAACCTCTGGGCTGAGGCTGGAAGCCAGGACACCTCTGATCTCCCCATACCCTGCCCCCGCCTGGAGTAAGTTGGCAAGCAAGGGTTCCCACCCCAGTAGACAGTCTCGTCACTCAGTTTCGTCATGGCATAACCCTACCCCTCAACCCCACCACCAGAGGAAACACATGGGGTGGGCAAGCGGAGGCTGGAAGCCAGGACATCCCCGATCTCCCTATGCCCTGCATGTAAGACATGCAAAGGAAGTTTGCAGACAAGCAAAGGAAGGGCAGAGAAGGCAGGAGTGATGGAAGGTCCCATGGGAACCTCTGGGCTGAGGCTGGAAGCCAGGATACCTCTGATCTCCCCATACCCTGCTCCCTCCACTGCACAGAGAATCAGCCACTGGGGGGATCAGCACCTGCCAGTCATCCTTGACAGTCATCCCCCAGGAAGCCGCCTCCCACACTTCCCTCTGTTCACTGTGATCAGGGTCAGGCTGATCGGTGAGACCTCCCTGGGCAGAGAAGGTGAACGCAGAGGGAAGGTCTTTCCCTTGAAGTCAGCTTTTTCCTTTTGGTGCCCTGAATTAGGTGCCCTGAATTTCTGAACTGATGGTAGTTTCCCTGTAGACCTGTAAAAGCAATTGATTAAAAGAAGCTGGGAAGTCAGGGGATTCCCCCAAGAACAAGAAAGAAGGGGATCACCGGAGAGTTGAGAGTATGTAGAACAAGATTACCCACGCCCTGACCTGAGAAATGAAACGGACAGAAATAAAATGAGCGAGGAGGGAGTGGGGTGCGGAGGGGGCTGGGCCAGCAGGATGCCCACCGCTCTGCACCCGGGAGAGCGCCGCCCACCCTGAGAGCCAGAAACCTTGGAGAGGAGACACAGGGATGTGTGGCCCTGGGAGGCGGATGGACCTGGCGGTGGATTCAGGGGCCACTCATGCTGGAGAGGAAACCAGTCATGTCAATCACATGAGGAGACAAGGGGATGATGGCCACCTAAACAAGAAAGCACGTTGGTCCAGTGAGGTAGGACAGCCTGGGAGCAGGAGACACTGCAGGTGAGGGAGCAGGATCGTTGTCAAAGCTAAGAAAGGGGATGCCTTAAAACTCATCTTTTTCAAAGTTTGGTCCGTGCTGTTTCTACTCCAGAAACAATGCACTCGGGTTCAAATTTGCCTGAACCTGGAATCTGAGTTCTCTGAGAAGCCACTGAGTGCTCTCAGATTACACAGGCCAAGACTGCTTCTCTGTCCCCTCTGGGCCTGTAGAATGTCCCCACCCCACTCCCTGCTTTGCCCTTTCCCATCTCCCTCCCTCCCTCCTTTCCCCTTCCTTCCTTCTTTTCTTCCTTCTCTCTTCCTTCTCCCTTCCTTCTTCCCTTCCTTTCTTTCTTCCCTTCCTTCCTTTTCCTTCCTTCCTTCCTCCCTCCCTTCCTTCTTTCCCCTTCCTTCCTGCTTTTCTTCCTTCTCTCTTCCTTCTCCCTTCCTCCCTCCCTTCCTTCCTCCCTTCCTTCCTTCCCTCCCTTCCTCCCTCCCTTCCTTCCTCCCTCCCTTCCTTCCTCCCTTCCTTTCCTCCCTCCCTCCATCCCTCCCTCCATTCCCTTCCCTTTCCTTCCTTCTTTCCTCCCTTTCTTCCTTTTCTTTCCTTCCTTCCTTTTTCTTCCTTCCTTTCCTTCTACTAAAAATAGAAAAATTAGCCCTCAAACTGTTCTTTTCTTATTTGATATGTTTTTAGAACTTGCACTCTTAAAATTCCATATGAATTTGTGGATCAGCTTTCCAATTCTTCAAAAAAACATTGTTGGTATTATGATAGAAATTGTATTGAATCTACAATTTTTTTTGTAGATTCTACGATATTGTAGAATCTACAATATTGCTTTGGGTAATCTTAACATTAAGTCTTCCAATTCATAAATGTGAGATGTCTTTCCATTTAATTAAGTCTTTAGCTTCTTGCATCAAAGTTCTTTACTTTTAAATATTCAGGTATTTACTCTTAAGTATTCAAATATTTAAAGATTTAGGTATTCAAGGTTTTCACCTCTTTGGCTAATTTTTTTCTCAGGTATTTTGTTCTTTCAGATACTATTGTAAATGTAATTTTTTTCTCAATTTTCCTTTCATATTGTTCATTGCTGGTGCATAGAAACAACTGTTATCTGTGTGTTGTTTTGTACCCTGCAACTTTGCTGAATTCACTTATTAAATCTAGTAGGCTGTGTGTGTGTGTGTGTGTGCGTGTGTGTGTGTGTGTGTGTGTGTGTTATTTGGGATTTTCCATATACAGGATTACATCATTTGCTAATGGAGATAGTTTGATTTCTTTACAAATTGAGAACATTTTAACCTTGGTCAGTAGTCCTATTTCTTTCTTTTTTTTTAAAATTTATTTATTTTACTTAGGTGCATACTATATCTGGCATTTCTCCCCACGTTATCCCTCCCCACTCTCCCCTCCCTCCCCATCCCCCATTGTCTCTCCCCTACACCCCCCAACTGTCCCCTGTGTGTGATGCTCCTCTCCCTGAGTCCATGTGTTCTTGTTGTTCAACACCCACCTATGAATGAGAACATATGGTGCTTGGCTTTCTGTTCTTGGGT
>PVKV010020724.1:0-10100 GCA_004027835.1 Alouatta palliata
GGGGTCTTCTAGATATACAATCATGTCGTCTGCAAATAGAGACAGTTTGACTTCCTCCTTTCCTATTTGAATACCCTTTATTTCTTTTTCTTGCCTGATTGCTCTGGCTAGAACTTCCAGTACTATATTGAATAGGAGTGGTGAGAGAGGACATCCTTGTCTAGTGCCAGATTTCAAAGGGAATGCTTCTAGTTTTTGCTCATTCAGTATGATATTGGCTGTTGGTTTGTCATAAAGAGCTTTTATCATTTTGAGATACGTTCCATCAATACCTAGTTTATTGAGGGTTTTTAGCATAAAGGGCTGTTGAATTTTGTCAAAGGCTTTTCTGCATCAATTGAGAGTATTATGTGGTTTTTGTCTTTGGTTCTGTTTATGTGGTGGATTATATTTATAGATTTGCGTATGTTGAACCAGCCTTGCATCCCCGGGATGAAGCCTACTTGATCATGGTGGATAAGCTTTTTGATGTGCTGTTGCAATCGGTTTGCCAGTATTATAATACCAAGAATTTAAATTACAATACCAAGAAATTAAAGAAATTCTACCTCTGGTAGAATTCGGTTGTGAATTTATCTGGTCTGTACTTTTTTTGGTTGGTAGGCTGTTAATTGCTGCCTCAATTTCAGACTTTGTTATTGGTCTATTCAGGGATTTGACTTCTTCCTGGTTCAGTCTTGTGGGGGTATATGTGTCCAGGAATTTATTTATTTCTTCCAGATTTTCTGGTTTATTTGCATAGAGGATGTATAGTATTCTCTGATGGTAGTTTGTATTTCTGTGGGATTGGTGGTGATATCCCCTTTATTATCTTTTATCTCTTTGATTTGCGTCTCTTGTCTTCTTAGTCTAGCTAGCGGTCTACCCATTTTGTTGATCTTCTGAAAAAAACCAGCTTCTGGATTTAATGATTTTTTTAAGGGTTTTTTGTGTCCTAGCTCCTTCAGTTCTGCTCCAGTCTCAGTTCTATTTCTTGTCTTCTGCTAGCTTTTGAATTTGTTTTCTCTTGCTTCTCTAGTTCTTTTAATTGTGACATTAGGGTGTTGATTTTATATCTTTCCTACTTTCTCTTGTGGACATTTGTGCTATAAATTTACCTCTACAGAGTGCTTTAAATTCGTCTCAGAAATTCTGGTACATTGTGTCTTTGTTCTCACTGGTTTCAAAGAACATCTTTATTTCTGTCTTAATTTCGTTATTTATGCAGTAGTCAGTCATTCAGGAGCAGGATGTTCAGTTTCCTTGTGGTTGTGAAGTTTTGAGTGAGTTTTCTTTTTTTTTTTTTTTTTTTTTTTTTTGGGAGACGGAGTTTCGCTCTTGTTACCCAGGCTGGAGTGCAATGGCGCGATCTCGGCTCACCGCAACCTCTGCCTCCTGGGTTCAAGCAATTCTTCTTCCTCAGCCTCCCGAGTAGCTGGGACTACAGGCACGTGCCACCACGCCCAGCTAATTTTTGTATTTTTAGTAGAGATGGGGTTTCACCATGTTGACCAGGATGGTCTCGATCTCTTGACCTCGTGATCCATCCGCCTCGGCCTCCCAAAGTGCTGGGATTGCAGGCATGAGCCACCGCTCCCGGCAGTTGAGTGAGTTTCTTAATCGTGAGTTCTAATTTGATTGCACTGTGGTTTGAGAGACTGTTATGATTTCCATTCTTTTACATTTGCTGAGGAGTGTTTCACTTTCAGTTATGTGGACAATTTTAGAATAAGTGCGATGTGGTGCTGAGAAAAGTGTACGTTCTGTGGATTTGTGGTGGAGAGTTCTGTAGATGGTTTGTTAGGTTCACTTGGTCTAGAGCTGAGTTGAAGTCCTGGATATCCTTGTTGATTTTCTGTCGTGTTGATCTGTCTAACGTTTCTGTCACATTGATCTGTTTAATGTTGACAGTGGGGTGTTAAAATCTCCCACTATTATTGGGTGGGAGTCTGAGTCTTTTTGTAGGTCTCTAAGAACTTGTTTTATGAATCTGGATGCTCCTGCATTGGGTCTATATGTATTTAGGATAGTTAGCTCTTCCTATTGCATGCATTTTTTTTTTTTTTTTTTTTTACCATTATGTAATGTCCTTCTTTGTCCCATTTGATCTTTGTTGGTTTAAAGTCTGTTTTATCAGAGACTAGGATTGCAACCCTTGCTGTTTTTTGCTTTCTGTCTTCTTGGTAAATATTCCTCCATCCCTTTATTTTGAGTCTATGTGTGTCTTTGCTCATGAGATGGGTCTCTTGAATACAGCACACCAGTGGGTCTTGACTCTATCCAGTTTGCCAGCCTGTGTCTTTAAAGTGGGTAATTTGGCTCGTTTACATTTAAGGTTAATATTTTTTGTGTTTGAATTTGATCCTCTCATTGTGATGCCAACTGGCTATTTTGCCTGTTAGTTGAGGCAGTTTCTTCATAGCGTCGGTGGCCTTTTCAGTTTGGTATGTTTTCAGGGGCTGGCACTGCTTGTTAAGTGCTTCTTTCAGGAGCTCTTGTATGGCAGGCCTGATGGTATCAGAATCTCTCAGCATTTACTTATCTATAAAGAATTTTATTTTTCCTTCACTTATGAAGTTCAGTTTGGCTGGATATGAAATTCTAGGTTGAAAATTATTTTCTTTAAGGATGTTGAATATTGGCCCCCACTCTATTCTGGCCTGTAGGGTTTCTTCTGAGAGATATGCTGTTAGTCTGGTGGGCTTTTCTTTATGCATAACCTGATCTTTCTCTCTGGCTGCCTTTAACTTCTTTTTTTTATTTCAGTCTTCGTGAATCTGGCGATTACGTGTCTTGGGGTTGCTCTTGATGAGGAGTATCTTTGTGGAGTTCTCTGTATTTCCTGAATTTGAATGTCAGCATGCCTTACTAGATTGGGGAAGTTCTTCCGGATAATGTCCTGAAGTGTTTTTTTCAACTTGGTTCTACTCTCCCCATCACTTTAAGGTCAGTAATCAAGATATGGAGCATGTGCCAAGTTGCCAAAAATGAAAGTAACTATATGTATACTTTTAAAGATGAAAAAAATATATATTTTAAGCAAATATTCACAATCATGAGGAAAATTACTGAAGTTTTTCTGCAGTTCAATAAAACATGATGTACTTTTCCCTCTAGTTTGAATAAACACTATCTATTTTCACATATTGCAAAGAATTCAGAAATAGTTCATTTTGGACAATATATGAAATTAATAGTAAAGGTCAGATAATTAGCTCTTTAGATTTTTATCTTAGTCAGCTTGGGCTGCCGCAAAAGACCATAACTTGGTGGCTTAAACAATAGACGTTAACTTTCTTTTTTTTTTTTCTTTTATAGACAGGGTTTTACCATGTTGGTCAGGCTGGTCTTGAACTCTTGACCTCAGGTGATCCGCCTGCCTTGGCCTCCAAAGTGCTTGGATTACAGGCATGAGCCACCACGCCCGGCCTAGACATTAACTTTCCAACAATTCTGCAGTCTAGAAGTCCAAAGTTCAAGGTGCCAGAATAGTTAAGTTTCTGGGCTGTTTTCTGGATTGCAGATGGCCTTCTTCTGACTCTATTCTCACAAGATGGGCAGGAGTAGAGGGGAGTGAGTATTTTCTGTGGTGCTTCTTTTTATAAGGCACTAATTTCATTATGTCGGTCACACGCTCAAGACCTTATTTAGTGGCCAGGCGCGGTGGCTCATGCCTGTAATCCCAGCACTTTGGGAGGCTGAGGCTGGCGGATCACGAGGTCAAGAGATCGAGACCATCCTGGTCAACACGATGAAACCCCGTCTCTACTAAAAATACAAAAAAAATTAGCTGGGCGTGGTGGCACGCGCCTGTAGTCCCAGCTACTCGGGAGGCTGAGGCAGGAGAATTGCTTGAACCCAGGAGGTGGAGGTTGTGGTGAGCCGAGGTCATGCCACTGCACTCTAGCCTGGCGCCTGGTGACGGAGTGAGACTCTGTCTCAAAAAAAAAGAAATGTCAACTGTGCTACAATGAACCAACCCAAATGCCCATCGATGATAGACTGGACAGAGAAAATGTGGCACGTATACACCATGGAATATTATGCAGCCATCAAAAACGATGAGTTCGTGTCCTTTGTAGGAACATGGATGAACCTGGAAACTGTTATTCTCAGCAAACCGACACAAGAACAGAAAATCAAACACCTCATATTCTCACTCATAGGCAGGTGCTGAACAATGAGAACACATGGACACAGGAAGGGGAGCATCACACACTGGGGTCTGTCGGGGGGAAAAGGGGAAGGACAGTGGGGGGTGGGGAGTTGGGGAGAGATAGCATGGGGAGAAATGCCAGATACAGGTGATGGGGAGGAAGGCAGCAAATCACACTGCCGTGTGTGTACCTATGCAACAATCTTGCATGTTCTTCACATGTACCCCAAAACCTAAAATGCAATAAAAAAAAAAGAAATGTCAACATTATGTTTAATACCAAAAATAATAAATGAATTTCAATTGTAGATGAAAATAGAAAAATAATATTTAGTATCACCATGGTTTTTTTCAAAGAAACTTAGATAATTTACATAAAAAAATGCTCATCTTTTAAGTTCACAATATGATGAGGTTTGACACATGTATATACCTGTTTCAGTCTTTTGTCCTATGCTGTTTGCTTTTTAGCTTCCATAATTTTGTATCTTGTGTATTCTTCCTATACTTGATTCCTGTTTATTTGGATTTATGCACTTCTAAAATTACCATTTACTACAAGTTTACTGGGGACAAAGAAGATGA
The DNA here is from genome assembly GCA_004027835.1 of Alouatta palliata. NCBI lineage: Eukaryota > Metazoa > Chordata > Mammalia > Primates > Atelidae > Alouatta > Alouatta palliata. The sequence goes on from PVKV010020724.1 coordinate 4,721, forward strand.
AAGTAGATATGTTGCTCAATGTACCATCTTTACTTGAAAGTTTACTGGGAAATATTTCTAAAATGATCTAACTCTACTTATGTATTAATTACCATTTAGAATCAAATAAACCTCTAATCTAAAGGCTTAAAATGACAACCATTCATTTAGGTCATAATTCTGTAGGTCAGCAATTTAGGCTGGGTTCATCTGGTTTTGGTTACATGCCCTCATGTGGTCATCTTAGTAGTCATAAGACATTCTCTGGAAGAAACTTGATTTGTGTTAGGAAGATATTTCAGTTTGGCAAGAGTAGGCATATTGGGATGTGAGTAGGTGAATGTTTGTTTGTGTGTAAGTGTATGAGATATTTATTCACCTAAGCTAGTGCTTAAAACCTGTTTGGAATTCTAAGTTTCTTGTGATAACTACAAAGCCCTCATCCCTCACCAGAATCTCAGTAGCCAACAGGCAATCACTCTCTTAAGAATCTGTAAGGGTAATGTCAAAAATACTCATCTAGGTAGTATCTCCTAAGAGGAATCTGAGAAAGAGTAAGAAGATAGTTATTGGCCAGGCGAGGTGACTCACACCTGTAATCCCAGAACTCTGGGAGGCTGAGGCAGGCAGACCACCTGATGTCAGGAGTTTGAGACCAAACTGACCAACGTGGAGAAACCCCATCTCTGCTAAAAATACAAAATTAGCTGGGTGTGGTGGTGCATGCCTATAATCCCAGCTGCTTGGAAGGCCGAGGCAGGAGAATTGCTTGAACTTGGGAGGCAGAGGTTGCAGTGAGCTGAGATCACGCCACTGCACGCCAGCCTGGGCGACAAGAGCAAAACTCCGTCTCAAAAAGAAATTCTTATTAATTCGTGTTGCTCAGACCTCTGTTTTCATTGCCTTTTCTTCCCTGAAACTTCCTCTTGCTCCTGTAGTATGGCCTGTAATTGGTTGTTCCTGTCTTCAGTTATTCTCTGCAAAACCCTAGGCTGCCATAGCAGTCACCTCAGTGGCATACCTCTCATTTCTTAAGTTCTGGTCTTAAAAATAAAATGTAGAGAGAAAGCTTTTCTTTTCTTTTTTTTTTCCATATACTTCATAATATCATTTGTATGTGTTTTAAAAATATACATTTAGCTAAAACATTTGAATAAAAGCCTTTATAACAAATCCCAGCAACTCCAAGCAATTTCTGATCTAAATACATACAATTACCTTTTCCTTTTCAAATTTTGAAAAACTATAAAATATTTGAAGAGCTCATAGTTGTCAAGAATGTTAATGTTTTCCAAATTAGCAGTGTATCTGAGAAATGTGAAAGGTAGCCCTGTCCTAAAGCTTCACTGGATAAGGCAAATGTTGAGTTTCCACAGCTGCTGGCTTCAGCCTACCCAGAGGAATAGTTTTAGTGAGATATTAATCTCTATGAAATCCACAGTAATTCAAGTAGCATGTGTAAAATTTATTTAGTGTTTGGCTGGGAAGAGTTTTAATTATGTGAATTCTTTAGAGTGAGAAGAAGGTGACTAAATGTGGTTGACTAAATCAGTCAGGGAGGACCTGAATTCTCCCAGACCCTGTCTCAAGTTTGTTTTATTTCTGCAAACCTCAAATCATAAATGCAGAGGAAGCTCTCATGGAATTGGATGATGGCACTGTTAGAAGCAAGATGCGTCTAGCCGAAACGTCTTCCAAGACAGGAGATATGAACAGCAGCAGTCTAGAGCCTCCAGTGTAGCAAAAAGGTCATGTGTCCAGTGGTGGGTTATCTACAAGCAGGGTAGGATCAGAGGTGAAAAACTGTGTGATTGTTGAAAATTCAATAGGCAAGCTGCAAGATGCTTCCATCAAAAACCCCAAGTAAGTGTAAGGTGGAATGTGTTGTGTACCTGCTGGTCAGCTCACACTTTATGAGTTCCTGGCAGTGTGGTGTTGAACTTGAAGTAGCACCTGGAAGTGGAGAGAGTGCCAGGGTCCATTTCTGAGGATGACATAGGCATGTGGCCTGAGCTTTGCAGGAAGAAGAGTTGAGCCAACCCTATGGGGCTTAAAAATGGTCAATAATCACAAGCCACAAGGTGTCACCTAGGCTAATAGAACAGGTAGAAAACCCCAGCTTTCTTTAAGGATGAACTTTCATCCTCTAGGTTTTCTCCACGGATATTAGGACCCCAGCACAAGACTTGGGGCAGGGATTTCTGTCCCAGGAGGCCGTATGAGTCAGAACCTCAGAAAAGGGACAATCAGAGAAAATCAAAAGTTAGTCCTGTGAGGTAGAGCACAGAAGCCGGAGTAAGGCTGCAAGGTTCTGATAATCATCCCTAGATTAACCCACTAGGTTTGATACCATATTTATGCACACAGCATGAAGGTCGGAGGAGCTGCTGAAGTATTTACTCCCTCAAGTCACACAAGCCTGGGCACCAAAGTAGGCTTTTCCTAGCTGAGAGGAGTGGAGATGGGAACCAGACCGAGCTGACCTGGAGTTCAAAACACAGGTTGAGACAATGATGTGAGTAGGAATCTCTACCTGGGTTTCCCAGAGATCCCATCAGCTCCAAAATGCCTTAAATTTATTCCCCCAGCCCACCTATGTTTTCTTTTGTCTCTACTGCTTATATTACCCTGAGCCTCCGAATCACCTCAGGCTCAAACCTAAAGGTCATTATGGGCCCTTTATCTTCCCTGCCCTGAAAATTCTACCTGATATCCTTTCTAACTCTCCATCCCCACTGTCACTCCCCTAACTCAGAAATGTCTTCCTTTTCTTTTCCCTGTTGTTCCCTAATCTCATATGGTGGTGACAGGCCAAACATTCAGGAACAGGGTTCTAATAATGTCATTGCTATGTTCTAAAATCATAAAAGAATTCACATCAGGCTGGGCGCAATGGCTCATGCCTGTAATCACAGCACTTTGGGAGGCTGAGGTGGGCAGATCACTTGAAGCCAGGAGTTTGAGACCAGCCTAACATGGTGAAACCCTGTCTTTACTAAATACAAAACATTAGTCAGGCGTGGTGGCACATGCCTGTAATCCTAGCTGCTCGGGAAGCTGAGGCAGGAGAATTGCTTGAACCCGGGAGGCAGATGTTGCAGTGAGCAAGATTGCGCCATTGCACTCCAGCCTGGGCAACAAGAGTAAAACTTCATCTTAAAAAAAAAAAAAATCACATCACCTGGAATAAATTTCAAATAAAGCCTGTACATCAAAGCCCTTCCTGAGTTTTTTTCAATCTACATTTTCAACATCAGGCAAAGAAAACCACTCTCTTCTCTGCATACTTTTTACTCTGCCTTTGCGTTTTGCTCTGCATGGAATGCATTTCTCTGCATCATTGCATTTCTGATCACATCCTTCAAGATCACCTCCTGCGTGAATGTTCTCTTGATTTTCCTCTGCATGCACCCCTTTTGGACTCCTGGAACCACATGTCCTACTTTTTTATATTTAAAAAATATGCTTTTTATATTTTTTTCATTAAGTGATAAGCTCTTTGAAAATAAGGGTCTTGCGTCAGATTCATCTTTATGGAGGCATAGGGAGAACCAAGAACATTTAATTAGGCAAGTTTGTAAGAAATGTAAAGAAGTCTGGTGGAATAACTTTCAAAAGGTAGGTCGGAGTCACATTGTGACTGCAGAGTCTCAGCTAAAGGTGGTTGGAAATAATCAGTAGAAGTATAAAAATAGATGTGGTAACCCTGAGAAAGATTATCAGATGTGAAGGGAAAAGATCTATGGCTGGAAGCTCAGGGACCACCACCCTGCAAGTGTTGGATGGACAATGAAAAATCCCTCATGGACACTGGCAAACAGTGGTTGTATGGAATGAAAGACAGTCACAATATTCATACTACACTGGGCATGAAAAGAAACTTCAGCCCTATTGGTCAGTCACACCAATATGTGCATGAATAAGTTTGACGAAAATGTGGATTTTTTTTTTTCTCTAGAATTGCAAATAGGGCAGGACATCTTGACAGACTTGTAAACCCTTAATTCAGAACATTAAAAGAATGGATTCTAGCAAAGGCAACATGGCAAGACCCTGTCTCTACAATTTTTTAATTGGTGGAGCATAGTGGCATGTGTCTGCAGTACCAGCTGGTTGGGAGGCTAAGTCAAGAGGATTGCTGAAGTCCAGGAGTTTGAGGGTTCAGTGAGCTATGATGTCACCACTGCACTCCAGTCTTAGGAAGAGTGAGATCCTGTCTTAAGAAAAAAAAAGGTAATCCACTCACTGCCATAATTTTCCTAACAAATGGGGCCTCCCAAGCCCAGTAAATCTGAGACATCTACAAATACAAAAATGTCTCATGTTAAAAAAAACAAAAAACACCTCACACAAATGGGAATGACAAGGATTCCTGATGGTTTGATTTTTTGTTAGCCTCCCAGTCCCAAAAGTTATTTTAAGGTTGAACATAGTTATTAAAACCAGAGTATCGGCACAGAGACTCTGAGGAAGTTAATGGGTTGAATGGGAGCTTAAAAATCCTGACCACAGGGAATCTGAAAGACTAGGGCAGCCCTTCACGGAGCTGGAGAGGAGGTAAGTTCTAGGTGAGGGATGTGCAATCCTTACTGGATGGGAACTGTGTAGAATCTTGGGACAGTGAGCAGCTTCTACTTGAGACCTTTCTGATCTTTCCTGACCAGGGGGAGTACTCCCACAGCCACACAGGTCCTGCTTTGTGTCAGCTACATTTAATTCTGTGCAGACAAACTCTGAGCTCCTGTGAGGTAAAAAGTTCTCGGCTTGGCAGACATCTGCTTGATTAAAGCAGGGAAGCTTTCTGAAGCCAGCCCTGCTAAATGTCCTATCTGAGACCATAATAATCTTATACTTTATTCCAATACATTAGAGGCCAAACTACTTGTTTAAATGGTTCTAAAAATGTTTGGTTTAAATTACATTTTATTCTGGATTCAGATTTATTAAGGTATAATTGATAAAATTATAATACTTGTAGTATCAAATATGCTTTTTAGTATTTCAGCTTTTATTAAATAAGGGGGATACATGTGTAGCACTGTTAGATGGGTATACTGGGCCCACATAGTGAGCATGGCACCCACAGGTAGTCTTTCAATACATGCCCATCTCTTTTCCTGCTCTCCTAGAAATCCACAGTGCCTATTTGTTCAGCTTCCACTCCTAAGTGAGAACATGTGGTAGTTGGTTTTCTGTTCCAGAGTTAATCTCTTTATATTATGGCCTCCAGCTTAATCTGTGTTACTGCTGAAAACTTTTTTTTTTTTTTTCTTAAATGGCTTCATAGGCCGGGCGCGGTGGCTCACGCCTGTAATCCCAGCACTTTGGGAGGCCGAGGCGGGCGGATCATGAGGTCAAGAGATCAAGACCATCCTGGTCAACACGATGAAACCCCGTCTCT
>PVKV010020724.1:10200-39186 GCA_004027835.1 Alouatta palliata
AATAAAAAAAAATTAGCTGGGCGTGGTGGCACGTGCCTGTAGTCCCAGCTACTCTGGAGGCTGAGGCAGGAGAATTGCTTGAACCCAGGAGGCGGAGGTTGCGGTGAGCCGAGGTCGCGCCACTGCACTCCAGCCTGGCGCCTGGTGATGGAGTGAGACTCTGTCTCAAAAAAAAAAAAAAAAAAAAAAAATGGCTTCATAGTATTTCATGGTGTGAATGTACGTTTTCTTAATCCAATCCAGCATTGACAGGCACCCAGACTGATTCCATTTCTCTGCTATTGTGAGTAGTGATGAGTATATGAGTGCATGTGTCTTATTGGTATAATAACTTATTTTCATTTTGGTATATATCCAGTTATGGAACTGCTGGGTCAAATGATAGCTCTGTTTTAAGTTCTTTGAGAAATCTCCAAACTGCTTTCCACAGTGGCTGGACTAATTTACATTCCCACCAACGACATATGTGTTCTTTTATCTGCAGTTAGCGTGTGTTGTATGTTTGACTTTTTAATAAAATAGCTATTCTGACTGGTGGGAGATGGCATTTCATTGTGGTTTTAATTTGCATTGCTCTGGTGATTTGTGATGAGTATTTTTTAATACATTCATTGGTCACTTGTATGTCTTACTTCGAAAATGTCTCTTCATGTCTGTTGCTCACTTTTGTATGGCGCCATTTATTCTTTACTTACTTCAATTTCTTATAGATTGAGGATATTATACCTTTGTTGGATACACAGTTTGAGAATATTTTTTCCCAATGTGTAAGTTGTTTGTTTACTTTGTTGGTAGTTCTTTTTTTTTTTTTTTCTCATGCAAAAAATCTTTAGTTTAATTAGGTCCCATTTGTTAACTTGTGTTTTTGTTGCAATTGCTTTTGGGGGTTTGGTCTGAAATTCTTTGCCAAAGTTGGTGTTGAGAAAGTTATTTTCTAGGTTTTCTTTAGGATGTTTATAGTTTGCAATCTTACATTTAAATCTTTAATCCACATAACAGAACAGAATAGTAAACTTGGAAATAAGGCCATATACCTACAACTTTCTGATCTTTAAGAAGGCTGACAAAAACAAGCAGTGAAGAGAGGACTTTCTATTCAATCAGTGCTGTTGGGATAACTGGCTGGCGAGATGCAGAAGAATGAAACTAGATCCTTACCTTTTGCCATACACAAAAATTTAACTCAAAGTGGATTAAAACTTCAAATTATATTTTAAACATATTTTTAAAACTGTGAACACAGTGATGCCAAATGTGAACACTTGAAGACCCCAGTGTATGTAAACCACAGGTTCATATACTCATTCCCAACTCAGAATAAGGGTTCTGCCAACACCGTGAATGTATTTGAACACAAGAGACCAGCCGTGAATCAGAACACATCTGAAGACACTCTCCAGCTTGACATTTTATGTTTACAATGATGGACCATATATATGTGTGTGGACTGTTTATAAATTTTACTGAGAATCTGTTTGCTAGCCAGAAATACAGATTTTTTTTTTTTACCTCCAATACCAAAGCAGATCAAAACACGTTTTAATAAATGTAATGTCTACAGAACCTTTATAATCCTGATACTTGTTTTAATTCAACTTTGGCTGAATTAAATCATGTTTAATTACATAAATTAAGTTGTTATATTTTTTATAGAACTGGTATCAGTAGGCTAAGGTATTATCAAACCTATGGATATATTCACAGTTTAGTCTAGTGTGTATATTACTATCCCAAAACTTCAGGCATATGACTTTTTCCTGGGGGATACAAAAAACTTTTACTCAAATGTCTGCACTGTTAGAGCTGCTGTTTGGTGTTCTGAATCTCCTGAGGTTTCCATTTTAAGAGATGCAACAGAAACTTTAAAAAATAAATTGAGAGTTTCTTCTGATACTATGACTTCATTTCCATAAAATATCTAAATGTTCCGTGTTATATGTAAATTTTTGGTGCTGCAAAGAAAAGTCAGTACTGGGGCAAAGAATATCTCAGCGAAGCAATTTTTTTTTAACTTCCTGCAGAAAGGGTACCCTCATTAGCAATCTTGCCAAAAGAGTACAACGAACAAAGGAAAAGCAGACATATTTATCCCTTACACATTTGGAGTTTTTCTTACTGCTGTGTCTGATCTCCCTTGGTTGGAGCCAGACCTCACAATCTAAACTAAAACCTGATTGGCTAACAACTTAAAATTTTTCTAAACAGGTAAAAGCAATGGTGAACAAAAAGGAAGTCCAAATAATGAAGGGGCATAGGCTCCTAGCTGGAACATGCCTGTGAGCACGTCAAGTGTAGATATCTTGGTTAAAGTACAAGAACATAGAATGTACTACGTACCTGTGAGCATGTCTAACAGCTACATAGGACAGGACTTAACGAAGAGTTACTAGCAAAAAGCAAGAAAGCTTTTAAGAAAGTGTTTAAAACAAACTATTATTTCTAACACTTATGATTTTTCTTAAACAAGAAAGGAAACTTTAAAGAGGAACTTTTCTACTTCCCACATTCCATAAATCTGTATTCCCAATAAACTCAGGGCAGTGGGATAAAAAGTACACCCATTTGAATCTGAATACCTTAGCTTTTCTCAATAAATTAGATGTCCTTTTGACTTTTCTTCCTTATAATTTCATGGTTAATGTGTTCATGTTATGTCACATTATTAAAGATACAAAATTCTCTGATCCTTTGGGAGTCTGATAAATAAGTTTGGGGTATATTTATTTCTCCAGATCATTGACAGTAAAACCCCTCTGACCATTAAGTATAATAAACTTATATTTTCTGCTCAAGTTATTAAAGTATCCCTCAAACCAGAACTGATGAAGGCACAGTTCTGAAAAATATTTCATCTTGTTTACTCTAATTATGTGAGAAAACAGATATTAACATTCCAAGGAGAAAATTCCTGGAGAGGAGATTAATGGAAGCTGGGGTTACCCGTCTTCTCAGCAAAATTGTAGGTGCCAGCTCTACTTTTAATTGTAGTGACTCATATGTAGCCTGTGAAATAAGTTTTTTCAAGGTATTTATATATCAGCAGGCGGAAAGAGCAAGGGCCGGTAGCTGTTATCTGAGGAGCAAATAACACACGGAGATACAGAGCAGACCTTTTTTAAAAAATCTTTTTCTGTTCTCAGTGGGGTGTTGTGTCTCATGCCTGAAATCCTAGCACTTTGAGAGGCCGAGGTGGGCAGATGGCTTGAGCTCAGAAATTTGAAACCAGCCTGGGCAACATGGCAGTTCCCTGTCTCTACAAAAATGTAGCTGGGTGTGGTGGTCTGCACCTGTAGTCCCACCTACTTGGGTGGCTGAGGCAGGAGGATCGCTCGAGTCCAGGAGGTTGAGGCTGCAGTGAGCCAAAATTGCTCCACTGCAACCCAACCTGAGTGACGAAGTGAGACGCTGTTTAAGAGACAGAGATGACAGCACAAGCGCGCGCGCAGCATTTGCAGTGAGCACGAGGGAGAGGAGAAATTAAGGGATGCTTTTCAACCTCGCAGTGCGTGAGTAGGACATCTCCTGTTCAGCTGCAGAAGGCCTAGTCAAGGAGAAGTTGTAAGGGCACATATTTGTCGCAGGCAGAAGAAACTTAGGAAAACTGTCTCCTAAGCCACAAGCCCAGGCTGCTGTGTGTAATTTATGGCCTGTTTCCAGTTACCTCAGCTAAGCTTGTTAAAGAACAGTTTAGTTCCCAGAAGACTCATTAGTGAATGGTGACTATAGAAGTTTTGCAACTTAAAAACTGACTCACATATGAATATGTAAATAGTATCCAGACACAATAGATGAATGCACCTCATAAAGCCAGAATGGGGCCTTCAGTAAAACTCCGCTAGATAATACTGTCAGCGATAAATTTGAAGACAGACTTTTTACCTTTTTGGTCTCCCGTTTTGTTTTTTACTCTCTAGCTTAATAATCGGTCTTCCACAATTATGCCAAAATGAGTATACATTAATGAGGCAAACCCTCCCATATTTCTGCTTTCTCTCTTGCCAAAGAGAAGCACTTGCTGTTTCAGAAGTATCAGACTAAATAGTGCAGTATGTAACTTTTGATCTTCTGATTTAAGATGGCTGACAGATCATCTGCGGCAACATCTTTATCACAAATTCTTAGAAAGAATAACGAACTCTGAAAAATAACATGTATCTTCACCAAGCTAGAAGTTAGGAAAAATCATTAAAATGTGAAATACAGATAGGACTGGATTGAAGAAGAAAACCACAGCCAAACAGCCTACAGGATAGGGTAGCTACATAAGGTGAGGCAAACCCGACCAGGTACACCCTCCCAGGAGAGAGAAGTTGCCTAGAGTATGATGGGAACCTGGATTAAACAATCATCACAAGATTATTGACTATAAAAAGATAACCCACAAAATAGAAAAATTGGCAACAGATATGTTGTACTTCACATAAAATAGTTTTACATAAATAAGGTATGCTCAGGCTTAGTCATAATATGACATAATTGTCTAATTCAAATTCTGACAACACTTTAAAGCTGAGGGGGTAGAAGGCAATTATATTCTGAGGTGAAGTCCTCATAATTGGATTTGTTGGCTTTATAAAATAATTTTTAAAAAGCTCTTACTCTCTTCGCCAGCTAGGTGTACAAGCTTAAGTGCAACCTACAACTTGAGAGCTCTCACCGAAGCCTGATTGTGCTGGCACTGTGACCTCCAGCCTGAGGTGAGACAGAACTTATATCTTGTTATCTTGGTTGTATTCTGTTGGTCAGAAGTGGGCCATTAGCCCTATAGGGCTGTGAGCTTTTCTGGATGCTGCACACCACATGATATGCAGCACAAGGGTCTGATTTTAAATGTAATGTAAAGTCACTGGAATATGTAATTAGGAGATGGCAATATTTGGATTTCAGCCTCTTCTTAATGCGGAATGAAAAATGAGGCCCAGAGAAGTGACTTTCTAAAATCACACTGCTGGGCCCAGGCCTGTCTTGAGTTGAGTTCCATGCTACCTTCTACCCTTCTTGTAATTCTTTTATCTATACATTTGTGCATTATCTTCATGTGACACTGTGCCATGAGTTTGTGTCATTGACACCTGATGAATTCTGTAGGAAGATGCTGATATAATCCCCATTGGGTAGATTAGGAGACTGGGGAGGCACGAAAATACACCATGACTTCTAGGGTCACAGAACTGGTTAGAGAAAAGTAGTTCTGATCCAGCTGTGTCACCATGAACTTGGGACCCTTACTGTGTCCAGTCGCCATAGGTGACTGAGAGAGCCTGTGCTTGCATAACTGTGTACAGGCAAAAAGCTAATATGGTGGGGAAGGTGAGAAATCCGCAGCCCAGCAGGGCTTTTGGGTAGGTCTATGGAAGGAAGGGGTCCTGGGGATGGAACCCTGAAGTGACCTTACTTTCTTGGTGACAGACCCCAAGATAACTTAGAACCCGGTAACCAGGCACCTACATTCTAGAGACAGTCCCAGCAGTCAACTCACTCAGTAGGAAATACTCAAGAGAGCAAGAGGTTCTTTTGCTATATCCTGACTCTTGATTTGTTAGGCCTGATGTGAGAGCCTAAAAAATACACTTTTAAGTTCTGGGGTACATGTACAGAACATGCAGGTTTGTTACATAGTTATACATGTGCTATGGTGGTCTGCTGCATTGATCACCCCATCATCTACATTAGGGATTGCTCATAATGCTATCCCTCTCCTAGCCTCCTGCCCCCCAACAGACCCCAGTGTGTGATGTTCCCCTCCCTGTGTCCATGTGTTCTCATTGTTCAAGTCCCACTTATGAGAACATGTGGTGTTTGTTTTTCTGTTCACTGAGAAAGATGGTTTCCAGCTTCATGCCCCTGCAGAGGACATGAACTCTTCCTATTTTATGGCTGCATAATATTCCATGGTGTATATGTGCCTCATTTTCTTTATGCATTCTATCGTTAATGGGTATTTGGGTTGGTTCCAGGTCTTTGCTATTGTGAACAGTGCCGCAATAAACATACATGTGCATGTGTCTTTATAACAGAATGATGCGTAATCCTTTGGGTGTATACCCAGTAATGGAATTGCTGAGTCAAATGTTATTTCTGGTTCTAGATCCATGAGGAATTGCCACACTGTCTTCTACAATGGTTGAACTAATTTACACTTTCAGTGTAAAAGCGTTCCTTTTTCTCCACATCTACAGCATCTGTTGTGTCCTGATTTTTTTAATGACTGCCATTCTAACTGGTGTGAGATGGTATCTCATTGTGGTTTTGATTTGCATTTCTCTAATGACCAGTGATGATGAGGTTTTTTAAATATGTTTGTTGGCTGCATTTTGAGAAGTGTCTCTTTATATTATTTGCCCACTTTTTGATGGGGTTGTTTTTATCTTCTTCATTGCTTTAAGTTCATTGTAGATTCTGGGTATTAGCCCTTTGTCAGATAGCTAGATTGCAAAAATTTTCTCCTATTCTGTAGGTTTCCTGTTCACTCTAATGATAGTTTCTTTTGCTGTGCAGAAGCTCTTTAATTAGATCCTATTTCTCTATTTGGCTTCTCTTGCCATTGCTTTTGGTGTTTTAGTCATGAAGTTCTTGCCCATGCCTATGTGCTGAATAGATTGCCTTGGTTTTCTTCTAGGGTTTTTATGCCTTTAGATCTTTTTTTTTTTTTTTTTTTTAAGAAAAGAAAAAAGAGAAAGAGAAAGAAGGAAGAAAAAGAAAGAATGAAATAAAGAGAAAAAGAAAAAAAAAAGGGAGAGAGAACGGGAATCTTGCTTTATTGCCCAGGTTAGAATGCAGCCTACAAATTGAAAGCTCTTTTATACTAATAATTGTGTTATACAATGGAGACAGGAAGGAATAAGGGAGGAAAATAACAAACAAACAGCCAACCAGTATTTCATTTAAACCTATGAAATGCTATGCAATTGCTGGGGAGTGATTTACTCCCAACCATGTGGTCACTTTTGTAATAAATGTGATGTGTTACTGAAAAAAAAATGTATGTTTTGTGGGTTTGGAGTAGAGAGTTCTGTAAATGTTTATTAAGTTTACTTGTTCCAGGTCTAAGTTCAAGTCCCGAGTATCCTTCTTAACCTTCTGTCTCATTAATCTGTCCAATATTGATAATGTAATGTTAAAGTCTCCCACTATTATTGTGTGGGAGTCCAATACAATTTGTAAGTCACCAAGAAGTTGCCCTATGTATCTGGGTGCTCCTATATTGGGTGTGCATAGACTTAGGGTCGTTAGCTCTTCCCGTTACATTGATCCCTCTACTATTATACAATGTCCTTCTTATCTCTTTTGGTTTCTATTACTTTAAAGTCTATTTTATCAGAGATGAGAATTGCAACTCCTGCTTTTTTTTTTGCTCTCCATTTGGTTGGCAAATCTTCCTCCATCCCTTTGTTTTGAGTCTGTATATCCTTGCATGCCTTTAGATCTTAAGTTTAAATCTTTAATCCATCTTGAGTTAATTTTTGTATAAGGTGTAAGGAAGGGATCCAGTTTTAGCTTTCTGCATATGGCAGTTATCTTAGTACCATTCATTAAATAGGGAATCCTTTCCCCATTGCTTGTTTTTGTCAAGTTTCTCAAAGATCAGATGGTTGTAGATGTGTGGAATTATTTCTGAGGCCTCTGTTCTGTTCCACTGGTTAATATCTTGTTTTGGTACCAGTGCCAAGCTATTTTGATTACTGTACCTTTTAGTAAAGTTTGAAGTCAGTTAGCAAGTTGCCTCCAGCTTTGATTTTTTTTTTTTTGCTTAGGATTATCTTGACTGTATGGGCTCTTTTTGTTCCATATGAAATTTAAGGTGGTTTTCTTCCCCACAATTCTGTGAAGAAAGTCAGTTGTTGCTTGATGGGGATAGCACTGAATTTACAAATTATTTTGGTCAGTATGGCCATTTTCACAATATTGATTCTTCCTAAGCACGAGCATGGAATGTTTTTCCATCTGTTTGTGTCCTCTCTTATTTCCTTGAGCAGTGGTTTGCAGTTCTCCTTGAAGAGGTCCTTTACAACCTTTGTTGGTTGTATTCTTAGATATTTTATTCTCTTTGTAGCAGTTGTGAATGGGAGTTCACTCATGATTTGGCTTTTTGTTTGTGTGTCATTTGTGTATAGGAATGCTTGTGATTTTTGCACATTAATTTTGTATACTGAAACTTTGCTGAAGTTGCTTCTCAGCTTAATGAGCTTTTGGGCTGAGACAGTTGGGGTCTTTTAAATATACAATCATGTCATCTGCAAATAAAGACAATGTGAATTCCTCTTTTCTTTATTGAATACTCTTTATTTCTTTTTCTTGCCTGATTACCCTGGCCAGAATTTCCAATTCTCTTGAATGAGTGGTGGGAGAGGGCATCCTTGTCTTGTGCCGGTTTTCAAAGGGAATGCTTGCAGTTTTTGCCCATTCAGTAAGATATTGGCTGTGGGTTTGTCATAAATAGCTCTATTTTGAGATACGTTCCATCAATACCTAGTTTATTGAGAGTTTTTAGCATAAAGCACTGTTGAATTTTAACAAAGACCTTTTCTCCAGCTATCGAGATAATCATGTGGTTTTTGTCTCAGGCTCTGTTTATGTGATTATGTTTATTGATTTGTATATGTTGAACCAGCCTTGCATTCCAGTGATGAAGCTGACTTGTGATAGATAAGCTTTTTGATGTGCTATAGGGATTTGGTTTGCCAGTATTTTATTGAGGATTCTCGCATCAATGTTCATCAGGGATATTGCCCTGAAATTTTCTTTTTTAGTTGTATCTCTGCCAGGTTTTGGTATCAGAATGATGTTGGCCTCAAAACATGAGTTAGGGATGACTCCTTCTTTTTGTATTGTTTGAAATAGTTTTAGAAGGAATGGCACCAGCTCCTCTATGTGCCTCTGGTAGAGTTTGGCTGTGGAACCATCTGGTCCTGGACTATTTTTGATTGGTAGGCTATTAATTGCTGCCTTAATTTCAGACATCATTATTGGTCTATTCAGAGATTCAACTTCTTCCTGGTTTAGTCTTGGGAGGGTGTAAGTGTCCAGGATTTTATCCATTTCTTCTAGATTTTCTGGTTTATTTACATAGAGGTGTTTATAGTATTCACTTATGGTAGTTTGTATGTTTGTGGGATTGGTGGTGATATCCCCCCTTTATCATTTTTTATTGCATCTATTTGATTCTTCTCTCTTTTCTTATTAGTCTGGCTAGCAGTCTATCTATTTTGTTGATCTTTTCAAAAACCAGCTCCTGGATTCACTGATTTTTTTGAAGGGTTTTTGTGTCTTTATCTCCTTCAGTTCTGCTCTAATCTTAGTTATTTCTTATCTTCTGCTAGCTTTTCAATTTGGTTTTCTTGTTCCTCTATTACTTTAAATTGTGATGTTAGGGTATCAATTTTAGATCTTTCCTCCTTTCTCTTGTGGGCATTTAGTGCTATACATGTCCCTCTAGACACTGCTTTAAATGTTTTCCAGAGATTCTGGTATGTTGTGTCTTCGTTTTCATTGCTTTCAAAAGAACATCTTTATTTCTGTCTTCATTTCATTGCTTATCCAGTAGTTATTCAGAAGCAGGGTGTTTAGTTTCCATGTAGTTGTGTGGTTTTGAGAGTCTCTTAATCCTGAGTTCTAATTTAATTGCACTGTGGTTTGAAAGACTGTTATGATTTCTATTCTATTGCATTGGCTAATGAGTGTTTTAATTCCAATTATGTGGTCAGTTTTACACTAAGTGCGGTGTGGTGCTGAGAAGAATGTATATACTGTTGATTTAGGGTGGAGAGTTCTATAGATGTCTATTAGGTCTGCTTGGTCCAGATGTGAGGTCAAGTCCTGGATGTCCTTGGTAATTTTCTGTCTCGTTGATCTTCCTGGAAGATTGAGACAATGGGGTGTTAAAAGTCTTCCACTATTACTGTGTGGGAGTCTAAGCCTCTGGCCATGTTGCAGAGGGAATGCAAAGGTAACATGAGGCATCTCAGGGGAGGCCCATGCAGGTGACGGTGGTAGTGGGCAAAGAGAGGTCTTTACAGACAGGGATCAGAGGAGACAAAAGCGAACTCAGGACCCAGACCCAAATATGTAGACACCCTGGGATCTGTCCTAGGGCTTTTGCACCATGGCAACTCACCATTCTTTCCCAAAGGAGTCTGGCTTTCATGAGTCCCAAATGGCAAATGGTTACATGCAAATCCCTGTTCACATACTTGTGAGAATATCAGAAAAGACACTTTTCTGTTGCTTTTACTTTACACTAGGCCACAAATATCTTTGTATGTTGCTGTTTTTATTAACTCCTTGCACCCAGGTATGTCTTATAGCAGGCAGCTCCACTGTCCTGCCAGACCTTCTTCATACCTTACATACCAGTACTTTTATAAGGGAGGTGTTTACAAAAGGTGAGGTGTTTACAAAAGGTGAGAGGGAGTTAACCCAAAAAGGTCAAGGTATTGTATGCATTTCTCTGCAATGTCATATCACTCATGCCTATAGTCCCATCAGAGCAGAAGCTCTGCCCTCACGTCTTGCTATCAAAACTTTCTTTCGTAATCAAAACTGTTACCCACAATGGTTCAGCCTTTTAATGTTGGTGGAACCTTGCCTGAAAAAATTTTATTTCCACTTTAGTTGTGCTGCAGGAAACATTGTATGTGTCTTAACAGGTATAATGGTTTGCCACGCTGTCAGAACACAGCATCACAAACTCAGGGCTTTGAAAACAGAGATATTTTTCTCACAATTGTGGAGGCTAGGAACCTGACATCAAGTTATGGCTGGGGTGTTTTTTTCTAAGGCCATTTTCCTTGACTTGTAGATGGCTGTCTTCCATTGCTGTGTTCACAGGATCTTCTTTTATGTTTCTGTATCTTTACCATCACTTCTTATAAAGACCCCAGTCATATTAGATTAGGGCTCACTCCAATCAACGCACTTAACCTTAATTACCTCTATAAAGATCACATTTCTAAATATACTCCCATTCTGAGGCACTGGATATTAAAACATGAACACATAGCATTTTGGGGAGAAAATGCAATTCGGCCCATAATATACGCTAATCACCTTTAGGAAGGGATTACTTGGTGAAAGAATATGCATGGGTCAAATTTTAATAGGTACAGCCAGATTACTTTCCAAAAGGGCTGTGGCAAGTATAATGTCCCTGGCAGTCTCAATATTCCTGGTTCCCTATATCCAGCCTCCCCTGAATGTTAAGACTTAATTTTTTTGCCAATACGGTGTCTGTGTGGCAAAGAAAATCATGTAATTCCTTGCATTTGTAGTTGTTTAACAGATAAGTTTGAGTCACCTTTCAGTTATTTAATATTTATTTGGGGTTTCTCTTCCTGAGTCATCTGCTCACATCCGTGGCCCTGCAATTTCCCAGCATTTGTCTCGTTGCCAGATGAGGAATTGCTATAGCTGTTTGCTAAGACTCCCCTTAATGTTCAAGAAAACAAATATGTGCTTTAGGTCAAAGGGGCTATTGTAAATCATTTTGCTCTGTGTATTCTTTCCAAACAAAAGGAGGTTTCTCCAAGGCTCTTTTCCTCCATGTGAGAGCAAACAGAACTTCAGGTGGCTTAGAGGAAAATTCATACCACTCAGTCTGTACATTCTCAGTTCTGAACCATGTGCTTTTAGTAGCCATTTGATGTGCAAAAGCCTGCTTTTTCTCATCTCTACAATGAGGATGTTATTCAGGATTCACAGTAATGATGCTCTTCATATAGGCTATTAATAGATATGTGCTGTTGCTCTACAGCTGACAAATACCATTAAAATGTCTTGAAACTATTAATGTTTGAATCAATCCCCAACCCCTACACCTCAAATTTTACTTTGGAAGCCTAGAACCTTCTCCATAAATACTCATGTCCTCCACATGCACTGATGGATTGGAGTTTCCTGGTCTGAATTTCAGTCCCCAAAACACCTGAGGCTCATGCTATTACTGACTGTAGTTCCCTCCTTGTCTCCCACCTAGTATAAAAATGAGTCTAAGCTGAATCTAGAGTAAATCTGAATGATGTGGACCACCAGGCAAGGGAGATGCTAGTGAAGTTCCAGATTTCAGCTTTGCAGGCTGGGACCATCTTTTTACCATCTTCCTAGGCTTCTAACCAGAACCTCGCCACAGCCTCATATTTCCTGGAGTAGCTGTTCAGAAGCTCAGTGTTTGTTCTTTACAAGACACAGTGATGATTGCCACCTATTGGCTTTTTTTGAGATGTCCCCAGTATTACTCCAGTACTTACAGCTGAACTTTTCTTCTCTGAAAATGGATAAAAAGATAAAGCTCATAGGGTTCTTGTAGGGGTGAATGTCCTGAGACATGGAAAGCAGTTCAACCATGCCTGGCTCCATAAAAAGGCTTCTGGGCATGCTGTGGTTGTTCATATTTAATTTTCTGAATTTTACTGAAACTCTTTGTAACATGCCCCAATGTCTCATGTCCCTTATTGTTTGGAAAAGCGTATCAAAAGCAAATCCATTTTTTTGTGTTTGTAAATGAGGTTTCACATTTCTTTTACCTGGTCTTTGTTCTTGACATAGACAAATGGTGGTATTGGGCTGTTTCAGTTACTATAGCTTTGCAGTGTATTTCAGTGTCAAGTAGTGCAGTGCTTCCAAGCTTTCAGAATTCTTTTGTGCTCTATATCAATATGCTATATAAATAGAAATTCATATGTGAATTTACCCTCGTGGTGAAAAACTAGGAGGGGATCTCACATTGCATACAATATCTGAGAAGGTTCTGACTCAGATTTATTTAGTAAATACACATACATTAAACATTTAGTTTGAATAGTCACATTTCCAGACACTTGGAGTTATTCAGTGAACAAAGCAATTGAGAGTTTCTGGGCCTCAATTTCATTTGGGGAGTGAGAAACTCACAGGAGACATTCGATGACAAGAGAATGTAACATGTGATGCCTTGATGTCCTCCTGTAGATAGAGATGCATCCTCCTAGATGCTGATAAAGATGACGGACCTTGGAACCAATTATAACTTTTAAGTGAAAGCAGAAAAAACTTGAGAAAAATTTGGCGAGGCACAGTGGCTCACGCCTGAAATCCCAGCACTTTGGGAGGCTGAGGAGGGCAGATCACAAGGTCAGGAGTTCAAGACCAGCCTGACCAAGATGGTGAACCCCATCTCTACTAAAAATACAAAAATTAGCTGGACATGATGGCAGGTGCCTGTAATCCCAGCTGCTAGGGAGGCTGAGGCAGGAGAATTGCTTGAACCCAGGAGGCAGAGGCTGCAGTGATCCAAGATCGCATCACTGCGCTCCAGCCTGGGTGACAGAGCAAGACTCTAAAAAAAAAAAAAAAAAAAAAAAATGGAGAAAAATTCAACATTATGACAAAATCTCAAAACAAATTACGTATAGAACATACATACCTCAAGCCAATAAAGGCTATATATGACAAATGGACATCTGACATCATGCTAAACCTTCAACACCACATACAATTAACTGAATGATAAAGCATGGAAACAAAAACCAAATAAAAATTGGCTGAACTCTAATTGAAATACAAAAATACAGTACACTAATAAATTACACAAACATTGTAGAATTACATCATAAAATTATCTTGTGCCTATTAATAAACATTATGAAAGTTATTCTTAGAATTCCTCAGGAATATAGAGAAAATTTCATGAACTTTGGAATGAGAAAACTACACATTAGGTTTAACATGAACAACAGACAAGAGGAAAACAGAATTTGTGTGAGAAGAGTCTGAGCCAGGAGCCATAACATTTTAAAGAAGTAAATTCAATACAAAGAGAATTTCAGTCTTTGAAATTCCTACTTTGCTACTAAATTATCAATACTTTTAAAATTATGTTTTGTTCTAGTATTTTTGTTTTCTTCCAAAAAAAGGTACACCTGTACAAACACAATTACAAGCTCCATAATTCTCTTAAAGCTAACACTTAGGTTTAGAGTGATAGACTTATAAAATTAACTCCATGTTAATCAAAACTAAATGTAGTGTGTGTTTTACAGGCAACAGAGGTCATAGGCTGAAAGAAAAATGTAGTATGACATTTGGTAAATAGTCATTCAGAATTCAAAATATATGGATTTTCATTATATTCCTTTATAATCCTCGTTACAGTGGGTGATTATAATGGTTATAATGAAAATTATATGAGAATATAATTGTCCAGTATTTACAAAAGGAAAACAAAAATATAACCTATGGTATGTTAGTCCACTTTGTGCTGCTAGAAGGGAATACTTAATACTGGCTAATTAATAAAGAAAAGAGATTTATTAGTCTCAGTTCTGCTGGCTCCACAAGCATGGCATCAGCATCCGATTAGCTTCTGATGAGGCCCCAGGAAGCTTTCACTCATGATAGAAGGCAAAGAGGTATCAAGTACGTTACACGGCAGAAGACAAAGCAAGAGGTGTATCAGCTTTGTTTTTCAGTTTTTGTTTTTGTTTTTGTTTTTAACTACCAGGTTTCACAGGAACTAATAGAGAACTCATTAACTTCAGTGGAAGGAACACCAACCCATTCATGAGGAATCTACACCCATGACCCAAACACCTTCGGCTAGACCCCATGTCCAACATGGGGAAAGCATTTCAACATAAGGTAAGGTAGAAAAAGCCAAAGCATATGATATAAAAAAATATTCTCCAAGTTGTTTGAAATTAAAAGCCACAGGGAAAAGAGATTACTAGAGATGTCATTTCATTGTTGCCAAATAATGTATTTGTTACTGTTAATTACAACTTTGGATAAGGTGCTATAGGTTAATTATGGTGGCAAGATACACTTCATTTAATGCAAAATATTCTTAACACATTAAAAATCATTTTGTTTTATTAAAACAGATTGAATTCTAAAAATAGCATTTCACAAGCTGCTGTATTTTATTAATGTGCAACTCATAAAACAATTTGCTACTGAAATTCAAAACATTTTATTACTATAATGCAGAATACTTCTCTGAATGCCTAATGTGTCACTTACAACACTGTTATACATCAACAAAAAGCATTTCTACTTAGATTTTCCTTATAAATCTTATATTTCAGTGACCTTAATCATTCATGAAAAAGCATAAAAATGAAGGTCACCTAATATGGAAGAATTTCTCATAGCTGTTATGCAGCAACAATTGACCACATCCTTTAACAAAATAAAAATAATAAAATCAAGTTGAGATTTTACTTGCATCAATATTAAAATATATATCAAAAAATATAAAAACATTTAATGCAAAAAAGTATAACTTGAATGTAACTGTAACTTCAAAAAGGCATCATCTCTTACTTCATTTAAATTTACCTACCACTAAATTATCTATTTTAACCTTTAATTATTCTCTACAATCAACACTACCTTAAAGCGATATCTGAAAGTGTTAGTGCCTTAGTACTTTCTACAGTAAATTATGTCATGTTTATTTAGACTTAATTTTGCACATTTGCTTATATTCACTGTATCTGTAAAATCTATAAATGCTAGTGTTTTCTAAGGTATGTATCTTGGAAAAATGTTTTTCCACATTTGTATGAGGTTTTGTTTTCCCCGTTAAATTCTCTAAAGTTGAATAAAGTCTGAGAAATTATTTAAGGGTTTTCCTCTGTACAAATTCTATTTACAGTAAGATTTTTGAAATACACAAAGGTATTATAATCCCTTACATTTGTCAGTTTCATTCAGTATAGTGTTATGCACTCTGAAGCTTAAATTTTGTGAAACATCCTTAAACAGTCATTATGTTCATACTTTTATTCAGTATGAGATTACTAAAGCCATGTATAATGTGAGCAGTTTTTAAAGACTGCCACATTTTTTACATTTGTCAGGTTCCTCTCCACTATAAATTATTTTATGCTTACTAAGAATTGAGGATTGGTAAAAACCTTTGCCACATTCTTTACATTTGTAGGGTCTCTTTCCAGTATGAATTCTTTTATGACGAGTGAGGCTTGAGAACTGGTTAAAGGCTTTCCCACATTCCACATTTGTAGGGTTTCTCTTCAGTATGAATTCTCTTATGCTTACTGAGGATTGAGGACTGGTAAAAAGCTTTGCCACATTCTTTACATTTGTAGGGTTTCTCTCTAGTATGAATTCTCTTACGGCTATTTAGGTGAGAGCACTGTTTAAAAACTTTGCCACATTCTTCACATTTGTAGGGTTTCACTCCAGTATGAATTCTCTCATGTTGAGTAAGGCTTGAGAACTTGTTAAATGCTTTGTTACATTCTTTGCATTTGTAGGGTTTCTCTCCAGTATGAATTATTTTATGCTGAGTGAGGTTTGAAAACTGAGCAAAGGTTCTGCCACATTCTTCACATTTGTAGGGTTTCTCTCCAGTGTGAATTCTCTTATGACTACTTAGGTGTGAACACCGATTAAAAGTTTTGCCACATTCCTCACATTGGTAGGGTTTTTCTCCAGTATGAATTCTTTTATGACGAGTAAGGGTTGTAAACTGGGTGAAGGCTTTGATGCATTCTTCACATTTATAGAGTTTCTCTCCAGTATGAATTCTTCTATGTCTAGTTAGGTGTGAGTACTCATTAAAAACATTGAAATCGGGAGACAACAGATGCTGGAGAGGATGTGGAGAAATAGGAACACTCTTACACAGTTGGTGGGAGTGTAAGTTAGTTCAACCATTGTGGAAGACAGTGTGGTGATTTCTCAATGATCTAGAAACAGAAATTCCATTTGACCCAGCATTCCCACTATTGGGTATATACCCAAAGAACTATAAATTGTTCTACTATAAAGACACATGCACACATGTATGCTGACTGCAACCCTGTGTACAATAGCAAAGACCTGGAACCAACCCAAATGCCCATCAATGACAGACTGGACAAAGAAAATGTGGTACATATACACCATGGAATATTATGCAGCCATAAAAGACGATGAGTTTGTGTCTTTTGTAGGGGCTTGGATGAATCTGGAAACCATCATTCTCAGCAAACTGACCAAAGAACAGAAAGCCAAACACCGTATGTTCTCACTCATAGGTGGGTGTTGAATAGCGAGAACACATGGACTCAGGGAAAGGAGCATCACACACGGGACAGTTGGAGGAAGTAGGGGAGAGAAAATTTGGGGTGGGGAGGGATAACATGGGTAGAAATGCCAGATATAGTATGCACCTAAAGTAAAATAAATAAATTATTTAAAAAAAAAAAAAACGTTGCCACATTCTTCACACTGGTAGGGTTTCTCTCCAGTATGAATTCTCTTATGTTGAGTAAAGTTTGAGAACTTGTTAAAGGCTTTGCCACATTTGTCACACATGTATGGTTTCTCTCCAGTATGAATTTTCTTATGGCTAGTCAGTTGTGACCACCAATTAAAAACTTTGCCACATTCATCACATTTGTAAAGTTTCTCTCCATTATGAATTCTTTTATGCTTAGTAAGGTTTGAACATCGATTGAAAACTTTGCCACATTCTTCACATTTGTATGGTTTCTCCCCAGTATGAATTCTCTTCTGTTCAGTAAGTATCAACCTCCGGCTAGAATTTTTGCCACATTCATCACATAGAAAGATTTTGCTTTTAGTTGGTGAACATTCAGTAATTCTATTATAACATTCCTTCTGCTTCTTCCTTTGACTCACAGTTTTCCCGTCTTTCATTAAGTGCAAATAGTCAAGGCCCCAGCTTCTGTGTCTTGTCAGTGTCACTTTTTGGCATAAATGTTTTGTGTCCTGCTCTGGCAAGAGGTCTTGAATAAAATAAGATAAAATAGCTGAAAAAAGAAAAATAACTTATCCTACTTACTTATCTCTAGTAAATATACTTTACAAGTCTAATAAATTTAATTATATCAGACATATTAGCAAGATGGCATAGTAAAATATCACAGGCCCTAATTCCTTTGTGAGCATATAAACTTTACAAAAATATACTGACAAAAACTCCTTTGTGAAAACTACAAAATCTAGTTAAGAGTTTATAACATCCTAGATGAGTACAACAGGAAAATCAACATGGAATAGAAAGTAAAATTTGTTACATTTATATATACAGCCATTCCTCCACCCCAATACAGCATGGTGCCATTAAGAGTAAATTTCCAACTCCTGGATTCTCCCTCACAGCAATGAAAGTTGCACACGTGCCCATATGCCTGGCTTTTAGGTGCTTTCCAAAGGCTGGTTTCTGTCTCCCATAAGAAAGAGTGCTAAAAGAAATGGCAGTATGCTTTGAATGACAGCTTTGGTCTGCTAAGACAAAAGGTAAATAATTGTTACAGCAGCAGAGAGAGATCGCAGTGCCACAGACAGACACCAGATGTAGCACATGATTGCAGGTTTTTAGAAAGAAACATGAACAAATCTCTTTAGCTGAAAAGTAAACACACAATTCCAGAGAAGGCAAACCATAAGAAGTTTGAGAGGCTCTAAGGGCCCCTAGCCTGGAAATTAGGTATCAGCCTCCTCCAGGACAAACCCACTTATAAGGAGTGTGACAGGTGGCATTTTGTTAATGCCCAAATGTCAACCAAAGATTACAACATATGTCAAGTTATCAGGGTAACACGGCCCAATCAAGGAAACTATTTATAAATTAATTAATTCTAAAAATTAAATATATATCTTAAAAAATACAAATAAGTGAAATGGGAACAAAGACAGTTGAATAAAATCAGGAAATGAGAGTAACAACAAAATAATAAAATATGTAACAAAATAAAGTGTGGGGCTGAAGAATACAAGTCATAAAAATATCAAGAATAAGCACACAAAAAGACCCATAACAAGACACATTGTAAGTAAAAATTTGAAATCAAAGAGGAATACAATCTAACAAGCAGCGAGAGAAAAGTGATGTGTCATTATAAGCATTCTTCTATGAGATTATCTGTGAATTTATCAACAGAAACCTTGCAGGGCAAAAGGGAGTTGAGTGAATTAGGGTGCTGAAAGAAAAAAAAACTTTAAAGCAAGAATACTATTAAGACTAAAACTCTCCTTCAGAATTAAGATGAAGAATTTCCAAGAAAACCAAATGCAGAAAAACTACATTACCAGTATAACTGTCCTATAGGAAGTGTAAAATGGAGTGCAGCCAATTGAAAGTAAAATATAAACAAAACATAATCATACACAAATACATAACTCTCTGGGAAAGATATACACATACACAAAAATAAAATTCTGTAGTTTTATAATGATGGTGTTCTTTTACTTATGCTCCACAATTTGAAAAAAAAGCATGAGAATAATAAAAAAATCTGTTGATGTATATATAATATGAAAATATATAATTAGTGACATCAATAACATAAAGTTTAGATTAAATATAATGAAAACAAATTCTGTATGCAACTGAAGTTAAGCTATTGCCAGTTAGTATATATTGTAACTTTAGAAGTTTTAGTAATTCTCATGGTAATCACAAAGAAAATACCTATTGAGATATACATACACATAAACACGGAAGAGAGTAGAAGCACGTCACTAAGCTCAGAAAAACATATTGAAAGACAGAGAGAAAAAGAGGAAAAAAATGGCTCCAAGAATCCAATAAAACAATAAATGACAATAGTAAGTCATTATGTTTTAGACAACTAATTAAATATTCATCAACAAAACTTCCAAATGAAAAGACTTAATAAAGAGATTTGGAAAAAGTTTTTTTTTTTTTTTTTTTTTTTTGAGATGGAGTTTCGCTCTTGTTACCCAGGCTGGAGAGCAATGGCGCGATCTCGGCTCACCGCAACCTCCGCCTCCTGGGTTCAAGCAATTCTCCTGCCTCAGCCTCCCGAGTGGCTGGGACTACAGGCACGTGCTACCATGCCCAGCTAATTTTTGTATTTTTAGTAGAGAAGGGGTTTCACCATGTTGACCAGGATGGTCTCGATCTCTTGACCTCGTGATCCACCCTTCTCGGCCTCCCAAAGTGCTGGGATTACAGGCGTGAGCCACCGCGCCCGGCCCAAAAAAGTTTTTAAAATCACAAACTATGTCTTGCCTCTAAGAGACTAAATTTAGATCACTGGCATAACAGACTGAAAACAGGAGGAGAAAAAAATTCCTTGCAAATGGTAACCAAATGATAGTTGGAAAGGTAACAATTATATTGGGCAAAGTACATCATATGTCAACAACTGTTATATTTCATATAGTTTAAGCTAAAATTGTCACAAGAGAAAATATGAACATCAAATAACAATAAAAGGGTTCATTTATTGGGAACATAAGTAATTTATAAGCACTCATGAATACAAATAAGATTTAATGAGAACATATGTTCCCCACCAGGGTTCCCAAATATACATATGTTTAAAAATTATACACAAATTTGAAATGCAGAGAGAAAAATAAATGGAAAGTGAACCCATATAGGAATAGTAAAATAGCAAGAGGTTGGAATGGGAGGTCATCGTCTTGTACATCTTGCAAAGCAGCAATACTTTATCAGCCATCTATGGACAAAAGTGCCTTTGTGAGAGAGCCAGGCACCAAATTCCAGCTATTTGAGAGGCTCAGGCAGAAGAATTACCTCAGGCCAGGTGTTTGAGACCCGCCTGGGTAATACAGCAAGACCCTGTCACACAAAAAATACATTTATGATGGCTTTGAGATTCAGGGAGGGGGTTGTAATACCCTGCTAAAAGCATAAGCCCAAGGAAGGTCCTTTTCAGAAAGCAAGTCTTCCTTCAGGTGGCAAACATGAGGACCCCTGGTCTTGGTTACAGACCAGGAAATGGCCCATTCAACATGATTCCACTTAGAATTCTGAAATAACACTGTAACTGTCATTAACTCCTCCCAGCCATAGTCAAGAAGAGGGCCTGCACATCCAAAGAGAACAGTAAAATGCTCATTGATGGTTACAGATGCAGAACTGCAGACCTTAACATCTACTGTGGTCTCTGAAGCAGGTAACTCAGTTCTAGACCTTTTAGCGACATTCCATGGCCAGTACTGTTAAAGTGAGACCCACAAAGTGAGCTGGCAAAAACCTTGCAAATACTGTGTGGGAGGCACACACATGCAAACACATGGTACTAGGCCAAGTGTCTGCGCTACAGGTCAGAGTGCTGAAGACAGCTCAGTCGGCCAAGGAGTAAGACAATTCACAGGCGCACAAGCGCCTGGAAATAAGCACAGCAAAAGGCAGACCCCATTGTAGACCATTAAACAACCTTAGGATCCCGATATATCCCCTCTCTACTGTGAAACCAGAAAATATCAGCCTGGGAACCCAACAGGATAAAATCTTTACCTGTATAAACCAGTTTATAAAAACTGGAAGAGGTGTTTGCTCCTTCACATGCACAGACACCAATTCAAAGTGATATCGTGCCCATTATCAACGCTTCTATTTTAACATAGTCCTGGAAGTCCCAGACAGAACAATTAGGCAAGGAAAAATTTTTTAAAGCCATAAAAGTTGAAAAGAAAGAAGTAAAAATATTTCTATATCTTATATGTAGAAAGCCTTAAGTAATAAACCAAAGTCTCAGTAAATTAGAATGTAAAAGACTATACAAATATCAGTTTTGTTTTTATACACTAACTGCAAACCATCTAATGAAAAAATCTCGTTTACAATAACATCTAAATAAATTTCTTAGCAAAAAATTTAAAGAACTGAAAAATCTTTATATTGGAAAAGAAAATATTGATAAACTGAAGAAAAAACAGATAAATGTAAAGCTATCCAATGTTTATGAATTGGAAGACTAATTATTGTAAAGTGCCATATTATCCAAAGCAATCAATAGATTCAGAAAACTTCCTATAAAAATTCCAATGGCAATTTTTAAAACAGAATACAATTTTGAAATTTATAAAGCATTAGAAGACACTGAATAGTGAAAGCAATCTCAAGAAATAAAAACGAAGCTGAGGGTATCATACTTTCTGATTTAAAGCTCTGTTTGAAAACTATGGTAAAAAGAGCATGATGGTATACATACAAAAACTGAAACAGGAAATGAAACAAAATAGATGAGAAATAAACCCATGCATATAAGGTCAGCAAATCTTTAACAAGGGCTTCAAGAATACACAATGCATGAAAGATAGTCTCTTCAATGACTGATGCTGGGGAAAAAGAATATCATATGCAAGTGAAATTAGACCATTTTTTCTTACACAATACCAAGAAATTAAAGACTTAAATGTCAGACACGAGTACTTAAAAATCTTAAAAGAAAGCATCTTTTAGAAACTACTTGATATTGGTTGTGGTAAAGATTTTTTGGATATGACACTAAATGTACAGCAACAAAAGCGAATATGAACAAGTTGGACTGCATGAAACTAAACAGCGTCTGCACTGCAAGAAAAACAGAAAACCTGCAGGACGAGAGGAAATATTTGCAATCCAAGTATCTGATAAAAGGGAGATTCTCAACAATATATGAGAAACTCATGCAAATCAAAGGAAATACAGTAATAATGATAATAATGGTCAAATTGAAAAACAGGCAAAAGACCCACCTAATTATTTTATTTTTTGTAGAGACAGGGTTTCACCATGTTGCCCAGCCTGTTTCACATTGTTTAAATTCAGGCTGGTTGTGAACTTCTGGACTCAAGCAATCCACACACATTGGCCCTCCCAAAGTGCCAGGATTATAGGCATGAGCCTCTGCACCCAGCCTCTACATCATGACTTCTTTCATGGTGAGTAAGGTGATTGGAATGAGTGTAGGCTTTACCACATTTCTTACATTCATAGGGCTTTTCCCCAGTATGAATTCTTAAATGGAGGTGAAGGGAATTGAGGCGGTTGAAGGCTTTACCACATTTTTTACATTCATAGGGTTTCTCTCCAGTATGAGTACTTCTGTGGCTACAAAGGGAACTGAAATGACTAAAGGTTTTACCACATTTTTTACATTTGTAGGGTCTCTCTCCATTATGAATGCTTCCGTGGTAACGAAGGGAAGTGGAACAACTGAAGGCTTGATCACATTTGCTATATTTATAGGGTCTTTCTCCAGTGTGAGTCCTTTCATGAGTTTTAAAAGAACCAGAAAATCTGAATGTTTTCCCACATTCCTTACATTCGTAGGGTTTCTCTCCAGTATGAGTTTGTTCGTGTATCAGGCAGGAACTGGAACCAGTGAACGCTTTACCATACTGTTTACATTTATAGGGTTTTTCCGCTGTGTGAGTTATCTGATGTCTTTCAAATGCACTGAGAAAATAACAAGCTTTTCCACATATTGTACATTTATAAGCTGGATTTCTACTGTGCATTAGCATGTGTCTTCTAACACCTGGAACAGAAACGAAGAATTTCCCACACTGCTCACATTCATATTGCTTCTCTCCATATGGTTTGTATCCTGAGTGAGCTAGAATATGCCTATTAAGGAGGGAATGACGTATAAAGACTTTTCCACATTCACATGGTTTTAATCCAGTAATGTTCTTGTTCAGATCAAGATTTGGAATTTGGCTGACAACTTCTCCATTTTGATTACCTCTTTGCTTTCACACACTCTCTGCTCCCAACTTTAATCCCTGTTTGGGCCTGTGGGAGCTTACACTCTCCTCCTATATATAACTAATAACTGATGTCTCTCTTACTTGTTTAGTAATAGATGTGACGTGTTTAATGGTGCCAGTAGACCTAGGGTGCTAATTCCTTTCTCATCAGTGGGGTACGTGAGACACTGTTGAAACAATTGACAACACAAATGGAATGGACCAGCCGTCATGCAGGACACCTGCTCAGCTTTATCTAACTGCTGTTGGCTAACTGGTTCCATAATACATCAGAAGTCACCTGGGTCAGAGCCATGAGCTGATGATGGCCTTTCACTGGTCTGCATGGTGTTTTGTGGTCTTTATCAGGTGTTTTCATCTCTTCCCCACTAAAACGCTCTCGTCTCCTAGACATGAATGTTTAATTGCACCCCAGGATGACATTTGTCAGGTTTGTCCTGTGCTTAGCAGGCAGTTTTGCTGCGCTGGCTTATTAATGCACAAAAGCACAGCACATAAACAAGTCAACACTTAAGTCCTAATTAGCAAGAATCAGGCTATATCTCTGTAGTGACTACATCTACTCTGGTCACCATCACTGTATGCTTAGGGCAGCCATGTGAACGTTATTAATTGTATACTCCGAAGACAATAGATACCGTTATGCAGGCAGAAGTAGTGGGCTTGTTTGTTCCTTGCACTGCTGCCCCCCTAGCTGCTGTCCTGTACACTCTCCTGATGAGGTGTACATGTGTGGTGCCTCATGGTTCAGGCACTGATGAGTAAAGAAAATAGGAAGAAATAGTTTGATATTAGCCCCTGCCAAAGCATATGAAGGAGCATCTTAGCTGTTTTCATTGCAAAATTCCTAGCCAGTGTGCGGGCTTTTCTTATCACTGCTGCTTGTCAGCATGTCAAAAGTCTAATCTTTGGACTGCGAGTGTTGATGGTCTTAGACATATGGCCCTACTGCATGTGGTGCTAACCCCAGGAAGGTTGAGTGGCATTCTCTGGAGGATTAGGTAATCTCCAGTGTGTGTGGATGGGCTCCTGAACGCTTTCCTGTAACCAGATCGTCTACATTGCCGGTGATCACGTGCTCCAGCTTTATCTATGTAGAAACTGAAAATACTCTGAAGCAGTTTCTATTGAAAGAAAAGCAGTCAGGTGCCACGCTCCGGTCAAGCCGGTACTAGAAAACTAGTAGACGGCTCACAAGAACAGTCTGCTGCCACCGTCTATGCCTCTGTCACAACAAATATCCTGATTCTGCAGTTTTAAGGGTACAGGGCAGTTTTCTAGGTAGTCTCAGATTGACCCAGTTGTCCTCCCTTTCTTACTGGTAGTTCTCAAGACAACTGTACAATATGCTGGGAATGCAATATCCTGATATCAGGTGACACTGGCCAGAACGGCCCAGGCTTTGTTACAGTCCCTGCTCGAAACAGAATGAGCTTTAACACTTTTCTTCAGCAAATCACATCCTGGGATATAAAACCCAAGGTGGGCTGCTTTCCGGGGTCCCTCACTTGTAGTCCAGGTGAAGCACTTGCAGTCAAGACTCCATCTATCTGCTCTGGATAGTTTTCCTGATCTTGTAGTAGCAGTTCATGTTGAATCCTAGACTTCTGTTGTCTTTTGTTTCCTATTTGTAAGTAATAAATTCACTTCATGGGATTTATGTATGAATGTGTTTGGTCTCATTGTACTCAGAAAAGTTTGTAGCCGTTGCACAGTGAACCCACTTCATAATTGGTGAATATACCTATGGCCCGCTTGTGCCACAGCAAAGAGGTTACCTCAGCCAGATATTAACTTAACGTTCTTAAAACCTTGTAAGCTGTATTCCTAGGTATTTTATTCTTTTTGCAGCAATTGTGAAAGACTTCATTCATAATTTGGCTCCCTGCTTGCCTGTTGTTGGTGTATATAAGTGTTAGCAATTTTTGGCCAGGTGCCGTGTCTCACGCCTGTAATTCCAGCACTTCGGAAGGCTAAGGCAGGAGAATCACTTGAACCAGGGGGTTGGAGGTTGCAGTGAACTGAGGATGCACTACTACACTCCAGCCTGGCAACAGAATGAGACTTGGTCTCAAAGCAAAAAAGAAACGTTAGTGACATTTGCCATTGATTTTGTATCCTGAGACTTTTCTGAAGTTGCTTATCAGCTTAAAAAGCTTTTGGGCTGAGATGATGGGGTTTTCCAGATACAGAATCATGCCATCTGCAAACAAAGATAATTTGACTTCCTGTCTTCCAATTTGAATACACTTTGTTTCTCTTGCCTGATTGCCCTGGTCAGAACTTCCAATACTATGTTGAATAAACATGGTGAGAGGACATCCTTGTCTTATTCTGGTATTTGAGGGGAATGCTTCTAGCTTTTGCCCACTCAGTATGATGTTGGCTGTGGGTTTGACATATATGGTTCTTATCATTTTGAGGTATGTTCCTTCAATACCTAGTTTATTGAGAGTTTTTAACATGAAGCGATGTTGGATTTTATCAAAGGCCTTTTCTGCATCTGTTGGGATAATTGTGTGATTTCTGACTTTAGTTATGTTTATGTGGTGAATCACATTGATTTGTGTTTGTTCAACCAACCTTGCATTCCAGGAATAAGCTTGATCATGGTGGATATGCTTATTGATGTGCTGCTGGCTTTGGTTAGCCAGTACTTTTTTTTTTAATTGTACTTTAAGTTCTGGGCTACATGTGCAGATCTTGCAGGATTGTTGCATAGGTACACACATGCCATGGTGGTTTGCTGTCTCCATCTCCTCGTCACCTAGGACATGAACTCATCATTTTTTATGGCTGCATAGTATTCCATGGTGTATCTGTGCCACATTTTCTTTATCCAGTCTATTATTGATGGGCATTTCGGTTGGTTCCAGGTCTTTGCTATTGTAAACAGTGCCGCAGTGAACATAGGTGTACATGTGTCTTTATAATAGAATGATTTATAATCCTTTAGGTATTTACCCAGTAATGGGATTGCTGGGTCAAATGGAATTTCTATTTCTAGGTCCTTGAGGAATCGCCACACTGTCTTCCACAATGGTTGAACTAATTTACACTCCCACCAGCAGTGTAACTGTTCCTGTTTCTCTACATCCTCTCCAGCATCTGTTGTCTCCAGATTTTTTAATGATTGCCATTCTAACTGATGTGAGATGTTATCTCAATGTGGTTTTGATTTGCATTTCTCTAATGACCAGTGATAATTAGCATTTTTTCATATGTTTGTATGGCCTCATAAACGTCTTCTTTTGAAAAGTGTCTGTTCATATCCTTTGCCTACTTTTGAATGGGTTTGTTTTTTTCTTGTAAATCTGCTTTCGTTCTTTGTAGATTCTGGATATTAGTCCTTTGTCAGATGGATAAATTGCAAACATTTTTTCCCATTCTGTTGGTTGCCAGTTCACTCTAATGATGGTTTCTTTTGTCTATTTCAAAAGCCAAAATAGACAAATGGGGTTTAAGAAACTCTTAAATTTAATTAGATCCCATTTGTCTATTTTGGCTTTTGTTGCCATTGCTTTTGGTGTTTTAGACATGAAGTCCTTGCCTATACCTATGTCCTGAATGGTATTGCCTATGTTTTCTTCTAGATTTTTTATGATATTAGGTCTTACGTTTATATCTTTAATCCATCTGGAATTAATGTTAGTGTAAGGTGTAAGGAAGGGGTCCAGTTTCAGCTTTCTGCACATGGCTAGCCAGTTTTCCCAAGACCATTTATTAAACAGGGAATCCTTTCCCCATTGCTTGTTTTTGTCAGGTTTTTCAAAGATCAAATGGTTGTAGATGTGTGGCACTACGTCCGAGGCCTCTATTCTGTTCCATTGGTCTGTATCTCTGTTTTGGTGCCAGTACCATGCTGTTTTCATTACTGTAGCCTTGTAGTATAGTTTGAAATCAGATAGCGTGATGCCTCCAGCTTTGTTCTTTTTGCTTAGGATTGTCTTGAGTTTGCTAGTATTTTATTGAGGATATTTGCATTGATGTCCATGAAGGATATTGATCTGAAGTTTTTGTTGTTGTTGTTGCTGTAGTTGTATCTCCAAGATTTAGGTATTAGGGATGGTGCTAGCCTTATAAAATGAGTTAGGGAGGAGTCCCTCCATTTAAATGTATTATAATAGTTTCAGCAGAAATGGTACCAGCTCTTCTTTGTAACTCTGGTAGAATTCAGCTGTGAATCCATCTGGTCTTAAGCATTTTTTGTGGTTTGTAGGCTATTTATTATTGCCTCAATCTTAGAACTTATTATTGGTCTGCTCAAGGATTTATTTTCTTCCTGTTTCAGTCTTGGGAGGCTGTATGTTTCCAGGAATTTATCCATTTCTTCTAGATTTATGTGCATAGAGGTGTTTATAGTATTCTCTGATGGTGGTTTGTATTTCTGTGGGCTCAGTGGTTATGTCTCCCTTATTTTTACTGATTGTGTTAATTTGCTGCTGCTTTGTTTTTTTCTTTATTAGTCTAGCTAGTGATATATCTATTTTATTAATTGTTTCAAAAAACCACCTGCTAGATTCATTCATTTTTTGGAGGATTTTACATGTCTCTATCTTCTTTATTTCAGCTCTTATCTTATTTATTTCTTGTCTTCTGCTAGCTTTGGGCTTTGTTTGCTTTTGGTTCTCTGGTTCTTCTAGTTGAGATGTTAGGTTGTTAACTTGAGATCTTCTAGCTTTTTGATGTGGACATTTAGTGCTATAAATTTTCCTCTTAACACTGCTTTAAATGCAACCCAGATATTCTGGTACGTTGTCTCTTTGTTTTCATTAGTTTCAAATAACTTCTTGATTTCTGCCTTAATTTCATTATTTACTCAGGAGTTATTCAGGAGTAGGTTTTCAATTTCCATGTAGTCGTGTGGTTTTGAGTGAATTTTTAAATTTTGAATTCTAATTTGGTTGCACTGTGATCTGAGAGACTTTTCTGATTTTAGTTCTTTTGCATTTGCTGAAGAGCATTTTACTTCTGCCTGTGTGATCAGTTTTAGAGTAATTGCTGTGTAGTGATGAAAGAATGTGTATTTTCTTGTTTTGGGGGATAGTTCTGTAGATATCTATCAGGGTTACTTGATCGAGAGCTAAGTTCAGATTCTGAATATTTTTGTTAATTTTCTGTCTCAATGATCTGTCTAATATTGTAGGTTTGGTGTTAATGTCTCTCACTATTATTGTGTGTATCTATGTCTTTTCATAGATCTCCATGAACTTGATTAATGAATCTGGGTGCTTCTGTATCAGGTGCCTATATATTTAGGATAGTTAGCTCCTGTTGAATTGAACCCTTTACCCTTACGTAATACCTTTCTTCTTTTTTTTTTTTTTTTTTTTTTTTTTTTTTTTTTTTTTTTTTTTTTTTTTTTTTTTTTTTTTTTTTTTTTTTTTTTTTTTTTTTTTTTTTTTTTTTTTTTTTTTTTTTTTTTTTTTTTTTTTTTTTTTTTTTTTTTTTTTTTTTTTTTTTTTTTTTTTTTTTTTTTTTTTTTTTTTTTTTTTTTTTTTTTTTTTT